>JBCNYH010000027.1:40893189-40895689 GCA_039654325.1 Tandanus tandanus | reverse complement strand
ATATAAAAATTTCAGAGATGTGTCTGGTTACCTTCATCATTTACTGTTTTTATATAAAAACGATAATAGATTATATTAGATTATTATATGTCCGAAAAAGACAAGAACTTCCTGAATCATGTTTGAGTGCTTTTTGTGTGTGCTGTGTGTATGACAGATTGATTCTGACTTTAGATGAGTTAACATGGAATTACCCATAAAAGAAGCAAAAACTAAGCTAAAAAAGTTTACACTGGGGAATGATGCCCGTGATCTCCGCGATTCGAAAAAGCATATAGCACCACGATTTATGAACATGCTTGGAGCACAATTAGGATATGAAAAGGAGACATGGTCTTGTTATTGTAAACAGATGCAGAGCTTAAAGATGTAAAACAGATGAATAAGAGATACTAAACCCATGAGCTGGTGTTGTTTTGCCGGGAGACCTTTGTGTTCAGCCTGAACTGATAATGGAAGATAAATCACAGAGGCTATTCATGGGTAGCTTAAGCCACTGTGTATACTTGTTTCAGAGCTCGAATATCAGGCAAACATCAGTTAACTTCATTTCTCATGAAGGAAAATACATTTCTAATTATATTTCAAATCATTACAGAACTAAGAGAAATCTAAGGTGCTGCATCTTTCAAGCCTTAAAACTGAGCTGAGACGAAGCATTCCGAAAGGGAATAGAGGAAGGTGGTGGAGCTTCATAGGAGATCATGATGTGTAATGATAAGTAATATTAGGTCAATGACTGTCAGTCATCGCAGATTAATATTTCTACCATATTTTTGTGTTTGTTTTTTTTGTTTTGTTTTTGTTTTTTTTTTTGGGTTGAGGGGGTGTCCCCGTTGTCCTTTTTTGGAGTAGTGTGCAAAATGTGGATATCCTGTGAATACATGTGAATGTTAACAGGTCTTCTGTAATAACTTACCATCTGGATGAGCTCCTCTTTCTCTCTCTTGCTCTCAGAGCGAGCAGCGTCCCTCGCCTGTGCAATCTTCCCCTGCTCTAAAGAAAGTTCTTTCTCCAGTCTCTCCCGCTGTCTAGTCATCTCAGCAAAGACGTCCTCACACTGTACTACTGCCTGGAAAAACACATATAACACACAGGACGAAAACAAGGTACTTAACCTCATTATCAGCATTTTACATTTAGTAAAGTAAACATTAAAGATATCGTTTTTGTGAGTACCTGGTAAATGGGGTGGAGTGATGTTAGGTACTAGATATTCAATGAGCTTACATCTGCACACAACAGCATATTTAGGATCAGTTCCTAAACTGCACATTGAAGAGCAAATTTCGTTTGTTTTAATTTCCTAAATTTCTGAACAATGGCACTGCAGGCTTTCATAAATGCATGTCTTCATGTTTAAATATAATAATCTGTTTTCGACTATCATTCCTGGCCTTCACACAACTGCAAATGTTTCATTTAATTAATTCATTCATTTTCCTGAACCGTTTTATCTTTTATTGAGGTCACGAGGAGGCTAGAGCCCATCCCAGCCAACTCCAGGCCAAAGTGGACAAAACCCTGTATCAGTGCGCATGTGTTAACTGGCATGCAGCCTGGTTCAGTTTCACCAGAGCACCACAAGGGACCGTCCTCTCCCCTTTCCTCTTCACCCTCTACACAACGGACTTCAGCTACTGCACAGAGACCTGCCATCTTCAGAAGTTTTCTGATGACTCTGCTGTAGTTTTAATGTATCAGTGGAGGTGATGAGATGGAATATCGACTGCTGTGGTCTCTCCAAGGAACTGACTGGATTTTAGGAGATCCAAAACACCAGTGGCCCCTGTTTCTATTCAAGGCATCAATGTGGAAATGGTGGAGGATTACAAATACCTTGGAGTTCATATTGATAATAAACTGGACTGGGTTAAAAACACTACCGCACTTTACAAGAAGGGCCAGAGCCGTCTCTATTTTTTGAGGCAGCTAAGGTCGCTTAACATCTGCCGAACACTGCTCAGGATGTTTTATGAGTCTGTTGTGGCCAGCGCTATCCTCTATGCTGTTGCATGCTGGGGCAGCAGGCTGAGGGTTGCAGATGCAAACAAACTGATCCGCAAGGCCAGTAACGTTGTGGGGATGGAGCTGGACCCTCTGACAGTAGTGTCAGAAAGGCGAATGTTGACCAAAATAAAGACAATATTGAACAATCCCTCCCACCCGCTTCACAACCTGCTGATCATTCAAAGGAGCACGTTTAGTGAGAGACTGATACCACCTAAATGTACCACTGAATGACACAGGAAATCATTCTTACCTGTGGCCGTTAACCTGTACAACTCCTCCATATAGCAACAACATCCACTGAATTGACTCATCCACTGACAAAATTTGCATTTTGCACCACATTTACATCCTAGTGTTTATCATGTTGATAATACTGTACATTTTACTCTCTAACAGGATTCACTCTGTATCTGTTTATATAGATATTACTAACTTCTAAATTTAGACTTACATATACATACATACATATATATACATACATACATAT
>JBCNYH010000027.1:40869254-40880366 GCA_039654325.1 Tandanus tandanus | reverse complement strand
AAATACCGTGCCATCCAGGAAAGTGTATTCTTTCAGAGTGTCTTCTGCCATCTTTGCCTTGAGCTCCTCATGTAGTTTTTCATTCTCTACCACCACTACTCTGACTCGCTGCTTCATTGCAAGCAGTTCTTCCTTTAGAGGGGAAAAAAATCATTATAAAATATACACTGCCCTGCCAAAAAAATGATAGATGTTGTTTTTCCGCCTTTAGCCTTGCTTGCAGCACACAATCATCATGCCATTGTTTCAACAAACTTAAGTAACATAACATTTATTTCCATGCAGTGTTGGCTTCATTGTTCACCGATCTTTTGAATTGATGAGGGAAAAAATAAACCACTCCATAAAGTCTTCTCCAGCACATCCCGAAAACTTTCAATAGGGTTAAGGTCAGGATTGCGGGGTGCCAATACATATGAACCACTCTTTCACTATTTGAGTCCCTATTTTATATCCGTGCCATCAGGGGAGAAAAAGTGTGACAACCTGCTCATTCAGTACATTCAGGTCATCAGCTGTGTTCATCAGATGTTGCTGAGCCTCAACCTGACCAACAGGAGAAACAATGCCATGGAGATTACATGCTGTGATCAAGGCGAAATGCACTCCATGAAAATATTTGAATGTGCAACTTTTTTTTTTGGCCAGGCAGTATACAAGTACTGATACATGTTTATTTAACACAGAAATTTTATTTCTCTACAATATATATAATTGTTATCTTGCAAAAACCTGTTTCAGTATATACTACACTGGAACATAAGAAAAAAACATTTATATTAAATAAACTATATTTAATTTATATAGTTTAATTGATTTAAGCATTTTCCCAAGTTTGCAGGGTAGATAATTTCTATTATCCCGAAATAGGGGACCAGTCAGATCACACCATTAATAACAATATTTGCACAGGCATTTTAACAAGACCATATCATTTACAGTAAACCAAAATCCATAGGGATATGAGGACTGACCTTGCAGAACTTCACCTCTGCCTCAAGGTGCTGGATGTACTCGGACTGGTTGTGAATTATGGGAACGAGGTCCTGGAATGGAGGTAAACTTCCATCTTCGTCTGCCTGTTTCTGCCACACAGAAGTCAAAGCAAAGTGTATTTTTATTTAAATAAACAGTGTAATTATTTATAGGTAACTTAAAATAATTACAAATCATGCAAGATAGCACAGACCTCAGCCCTAAATTTGGTCTTTAAACATTGGTGTACATTGCAAGCAGACTTCATTAATACCACACGACGTTCCTTTTATCAGTCAGAAGACACGATGATTTACCTCACTACCTCAGTTAGAATCGAATACTTATTTATTTTATCATTTTTGGTTTTGTACAATCAAAACAAAATAAAAAATGTCCATAAATGAAATTTACAGTATTACACTCTTACTCTTGACAGTAGAGGGAGATAGAGGAGCAGACACGGGGTCAGGGGTGAAAATACAGGGCTTTATTAACCCAAAACGGAAACAGAAAAAACATGGAAAAAACACCGGCAACAAAAGCAAAGCAAATATGGGTGGAGTTCCGGAGCAAAGAGCAGAAAATATATTGTAGAACTGGAGCTCATGAACGAAAAGAAGAAATTTGGAGTAGCACATGTTTATGACAGGCATCCCAAGAGTTCAAACTGGCCGTAGGTGTGCACAAGAGCATGTGAGAGTCTCCACTGCAGCAGTTGTATAATTACAGTCTGCCTGTGCTGTCATGCTCTTTGTCTCTGAACATTATTTTTTATAGTGTAACATTTACTGTAATAAGGGTCGTTTCATGCCAAGTCATCTAGTGTTTCCCAGTTCATGTCATGGATTTTCTTTTAAAATATTCCCATCAGTACCCCTATCTAAGCAAGGCAACCATGCCAAACCTCAGAGCTGTACCCCAAATAGCTTTCTGGACATCAAACTTTTCAAAATTTCCCAACAGCTGTTTTCACCTAAATTTATTTCTGCATATTAAGCCACAACAAAACCAGGGTTCACTGTGAAAGAGGCTGTAACTTTTACTCTGTTTAGAAATGACCCTAATGATGACTTCTGGTACGGTTTTCACATGTTTTAAACTGAAGTATTAACACTACATGCAAATTTAGGAAATAAAGTCTTTTTTTTTTACTCGACTGTCAAATCTTTAATTTTCAAAATGTAATATTTCAGTAAACTTTTATTATTTTGGTTATCAAACTTTCTGTACAAGCAGTTCTACTACAATTACCATGCCGTGCGGGGACGTTTCCGCCATGTTTGAAGCAGTGTATGGCTATACTTACATAGACATGTCTATGCTTATGCTTCTCTATCTCTATGCTTACAACAACATAAGAGAAAATAAAATTAAGTTTACCGCTCTAGACCACAGGGCTTCTGCGGTCAGCCACAGGGCATAGCAGATCTATCTTACACGAGCTCTATGAGTAGGAACACTGGCGCATGCCAGTTGTGCAACATTCGTGATGGCAACAATGAAATATGACAAATTATTTGATGGCTTTTCACGAAATAAAAATGAGATAATCTCTTAAATGAATAATAATAATAAGTATTACCATGAAAATGTATGAAAAGATTATGATAGAATTTAAGGTCCATTTTAGGTCCAAAGGTCCAAAACTGAGAAAATAGCACTCTTGGTCAATGTGATTGCTCCTAAAGTTGCACAAGGAATAGTTTTAATGTTGTATGTGTTTTGTCCATTACTGCATGTGTGTAGAAGATGGATAATATAACTATTTGTGACTTATTTGTAACAGCTGTATTTGTTTGTTTGTGTTTTATTTCTGTAACAACAGTTTGCAGTTTGGTCTCTAGCTCAGGTTACTCTTGAAAAAGTTATTTTCCATCTCAATGAGGCTTGGTTAAATAAAGGACAAAATACAATACAAAAACAATCAAATTAAAGCTTTGTTCACACATAAACACAATTAGTATTATTACTTTATCCGTCTAAATATCAGACAAGTCCAATCAGTACACAGTGGTGTATTATAATTAACAATTGTGCACCGAAGGCCAGAAATGTACTATAAAACTGCTAATATCACTAGTAGCAGAGTGGTATCACTGGTATCATTTGAAACTTATTTACAGTTTAAATAAGATGGTTGTTTTTTTTTAGCATATTTTGTAGCTTTCTTTATATTTTCTGGGACTCCATTTTGTTGAATTTCTAGGATTTCAGCTTCACTGACCACAAACTTGAAGTGTGTGTGTGTGTGTGTGTGTGTGTGTGTGTGTGTGTGTGTGTCATTTCCACTGAAGCATTATTAATAACAATTTAGATAGCAGACCAACTGCACCATTCCTGTGTAGTATATGCTAATAGTGCATTATTACACTGTTCGACTACATCTCTATTGTTTTAGGCCAAATCATATAGATTCTCACATCCAATCTTTGGGTTTAATCTCACGTCTAATGTTGATCTGATCTCATGATGGATAATAATCCATACAGTCATACACCGTACCTTAGGAGCAGGTTTTCTTTTTGAAGGAGAAGGAGAGTTGACTTCTTTAGGATGTTTCTGAAGCAATGAACGGAGCTGACTGACTGAAACATAAACACACCTATAATAAGCAACGCCTCCTTCCTCTTTACAGTAGGATAGACAAAAGTGTAAAGCAAACAGATAGGTACCTGCTTCGCTTTGCTGCGTTTGGATTCTCGAGCTGTCTGGTGGACTGTGTTGAATGCTCGATTGCTCCAGCACATCAGCATCAGAGCCCTGGTTCACCAGCATATTGCTTAACTGCTGAATACTGCGGTTGGCCCGCTCTAAAACAATGACAGAATAAAACTAAAAACACTGACTAAACAGACTGATGTGTGCAGTTGGCACAACAGTAGATGTGGTCTCACCAAAACTAATAACTTATAAAACTTGTTGAAGAGGTATCCAAAATATATTGGATCCTGTCTTCTTATTTTTAGCAATATTATGGCTTTATATTTGTCTTTAGTTTATGTGTAATATGGCTGGGCAGTATCTTGTTATGATACACATATTATGTAATACCATCACTCCAGATAAATCCAGATTACATATAGGCGTGTCAGGGTAATAAGGTAAGTTTGGGGTATACGGTAAGTACCCCTGTGGCTACTGTACAAGGCTCTAGAGGCAGTGATATGATCTGGGGTTGCTTGAGTTGGTCGGGTCGAGGCTCAGCGACGTTATGTAGCAACTGAATGAACAGTTTTCACACATGAATTGGGCCTGACTTTAACCCCAGTAAAAATGTTTGGGAAGAATTATGCAGTGGTTTGACTTACCCATTCTCAAAGTAAAGGGCTCAGGCAAAAAGTTGAATAAGTTTGGACTGAAATAAAACTTTTGGCATTGGATAAGTTATTCGAAATAATGCCACAGGGAATGCATGCTGTAATCAGTACTAAAGGTGGTCCAACAAAATATTACGCTGTTCACCTTTTTGAAAACTAACTGACTACCAATTTATCCATCTTTTATTCATTGAATAATTTACATTTTATTTATGATGGAGTAAAAACCTCGAAACAGATTGGCTCTTATTTGCTGGTAAATAGTTATTTTGTGGTTAGGGACACTTGATACACTGATAATTACTCATTTTTAAAAAATTACAGTGGAATAAACAACCATGCTAGCTAAATATTGTGAGTCTACCTGAGTACTGTATCAGCTGGACATTTGACTAGTCTTTGAGTTGAGTCCACTAAGCTTGTGTTGTTTAACTGCAAGTCAAGACACGAAGAAACACTATACAAACAAAGGCTTTTTAATAATAATAATAATAATAATAATAATAATAATAATAATAATAATAATAATAATAATATAACACTGCTGCTGCACAGCTTTTGGCTAGCTAACAAATAATTCCCTCTTTCAATCTCTAACAATTCATCACCTCTTAATTTCTTCTGATATGTTCCTATCTCCTCCTCCTCGTCGGAGTCCAGAGCTGGCTTCATTTTAGCATTAATTGCAAGTGGATTATTCTGTTGTAACCGTTTCAGTTTTCCAATACATTCGATATGCTGATAAGGAGCACGACAAGCTGCTTCGCCGGTAACGGTTGTGTAGAAGAGATCACTTCCGTAAACGCCGCGGAGGTAACTGGGATATGTAGTCCTTTCGAGGACGCGTCACTGTGTTCATTAAACGACGGTGGAGAAGCTAAAAACTACAACATGGTGGAAATCTACACAAAGGTAGATAAATATACAAAAAAAATGGTCGATTAGACTAAATTACAACAAAACACTAGATCATTTATAAAAATGCAAAATGTATACTTATTTACAGAGGTGGTTAAGAATAAGACATTGCCTAGCATGATGCGTGTGTGCTTCCGGGAGTTGGTAAGCCCCGCCCCTGGTTGCGCTGGCAGTGCAGACGCTGGCGCTGTGGATGATGTCCGCCTCCTCTCCTCCTCTCCTCCTCTCCTTTTCTCTCTCAGCCCGCCGTGTGTCGCCGCTGTTTGTTAGGAATAACGATATTCCTGAGCAACCAGAGACGCAGGAGCCACGCATTGGGTAGGGCAACATTGGGGAAAGCGTTTAGCTGCTAGACACAAGCTTTACACACCGAAAGCACCGCCTGTGCAGAATAGAAAAGGGGTAAGTTAGAACCGCGACCATGCACATATTTACGAGGACGTGTTTTTTAATAACATTGTTAGTGAACTGGGAGGTGCTGGCAGAGAGAGCATGCCTAGCTTATTGTTGGCATCTCCGTTTTGCTTGTGGATGTTTGGAGCGTGACTGAGCGCCTGGGCCGTTACAGGAACATGTTTTATTATCATGTGGTGAAGCTGAACGATGAGATGTTGCTTCTACACTCAGCTCAAGGTCGTAAAAACACGTTTCCACCGGCGGCTACTGCAAGTAGCATCCTAGTGTGTGCGCGCGCGCGCGCGTGTGTGTGTGTGTGTGTGCGTAATATAATGTTTTTAAGGCAGTGATATCCTTCTAACACCTCGGCCCCTGATTTGTTCCGTTGGTGCTGCGGTTGTTGTTAAACTGCCCCTCTGCCCGGGCTCAGGCCTGTACCATGTCCCGGATCAGTGCAGTGGGTTTCCGTTATTTCTGTTGGAGGACCTTCAAGATAAGCTCTAACAGCACAGTTCCGGATCGAGCCGAGCTTCTGCTCCGAACCTCAGCGGTCCTGTATTCCTTAATAATACTGCTGCTTGGTTTCTGTTCTGATGAAAGCATGAGGTCTGTACAGGAAGGTGTGAGTATCATGTGGACTCAGGGATGGCGAGCAGCTCTTTGTTTTGATTCCTCTCGGTTTTAGTAACAAGAATAGACAGCCAGCACACACACGCTGTTTATTATCGCTTTATTCACATGTCATTAAGCGTTATTACGGCTTAGTTACAGTAGTGTGCAGTGGAGATTATACACCACCACTTTTATCTGAAAGGGCTCCTAATAAAAATAAGTAAAAAATGACTTCTCTTTAATTTTTTGGTGAAAATGTATTGAACAATGCTATTGTATGCAATGAGAACCCAAAAAAAAATCATTCCGACAAGTATATTGAGGTAAAAGTATGGCTGATAAACAAAAACACTGAAAATACCAATTTTTCAGAAAAATTGAAAGGTGTTGCAAATGTTATTTTTTTTACTTTTGCGTAGGATGAATGAACTTCAAACCATGTGGAATGGTTTAGCAAGTGAAGAAATTATAAAATATGTGAACGCTATTCCTGAACGGTTAAATGCTCTTATCAAAGTAAAGGGTGGCCACAGTAAATATTGACTTTTTCTCAACAAAGAGACTGTTATTTTTGTTATTATTATATATTGTTGTTTTTTTACTTATTCTCATCAATATTATCCAATATTACATGAAATAAATACTTGAATAGTACTCGGTTTCTGATTTATCTTCATTTTGTTAAGTTGAGTACTGTGTAAAGTGTACTGTATTTGTTAATTTCTTCACTCACTAAACCATTCCATATGACACAACTCTTTTAATAAATTAGGGTTAATCAGGTAAATCATTGTACTGGTGTAGGATAGTGAAGGGTTAAAGATCATAGTTATTGATTGTAGGGTTGGGGGTCTGAGACCCAGTACTGCCATTCTGCCACTGTTGGGTCCTTGGGGAAGGTCCTTACCCCTATCAGCTCGTCCCAACCACATCAATCTAACGTGTAGGTGGGAAAAGATGTAAAATGAAGATTGTCATTATAATTGCATGCAACAAAATGTTGGCAAGGCCAGTTAGAATTTCTCTTTATTATTGGAGTTTCTGGCATACAAGTCCCTGTGAGTGACTGATAACTTATTAAAACGAATGCAATAACACAAATCCGTAATTTAAATCACAGTTGGGACTGTTGTTGAATGGCAGCGGCTAAAGAAGTTTATCTACACCGTCTAGACGGTCAGATTGGAGTCCAGCCCTGTGGTATAGTTTTCATGTACTTTTTTGCTTGTGCTATTTTATCATTCAAAATCTGGGTATGAAGACATATGTGAGATCTGTCTATAGAGGTTTTCAACTGGAAAAAATCTCATCAGTGACCTAACAGCTGTAGGTTTTGAAGATTTTTTCTTATTACGAAGGGATAATTTTTTTTATATCTATATTTAAATCTTAATGACTGTATGATACATTTTGCTTAAATAGACATCTAAAATCTTAATTTCCTTTTTCATTGGAAAATATTTATTTGGCTCCAGCTACACTTGAGCCTCATTTCACTTGTTTTCAATTAATCTAATTAAGTGGGATGTCAGTTGATGCTGATTGGCTGTTATGTAGCTTGACAGAACCGTGTGCTTGTTAAACAGAAAATTAAACGTATATGTCAGGTAATAGAAATGAAAGCAGAAATCAGCTAATGGAAGTAAAGGCTCTGAAAGGCAAAGTCAGGCCCTAAAACCCAGAGACATCAGGAGCTCTGCTTTTATGCAGTGCTTAAATCTATAAATTATTAGGAAAATCTTTTGCAACATTTTAATATTGTGACAGGATTTGCTAAAGCAAATCGAGTGACACAAGGGGTCAATGCGTGAAATCTTCAGGCGCCCAAATGTCCTGCCGCCACTTCTGACTGCATTTAACACAAAGTGTTCTGAACAGACAAAGGCACACAAAAAAGCCCTGAAGGTGGTTTCCCTTTCTTTATTGATAGCATCTAGTTAGCATGTTAGCACAATTAGGGTATGCAGTCAATAACCACAGTAATGTCTCATCAAGGCCTTGAAGAACACTGTCGTTCTACTGTATACTTTTATAAGGCCAGAAATACAACAACAACTTTCTAACTCTAAATCTGTTGTATGTTTATATCAGAGTCATTTGTGATCTTATTATCAGGCATAATACTGTATGAAATACAAAGAGAGATGAAATACAAAGAGAGTCGCCCCATTTGCTCCAAGCTCCCATGTCAGGATAAAATCAAATCAACTTTACCGAATTATCCCCTATAGGGTACCCAATAGTATTCGTGTGGTTTTGTGTGTGTGTTTTTTAACCTTCAGGCCATTAACAGACCAGCTGTTAAACAGTGACACTGCCTGAATAAATCAAAAACAATAGACCATGGGTGCGTCCAATTTCTGTTCCATCCCATCTGGTCTGGGTGTTGCAGCGATTAGCCTTAACGTTCTCCTCTGGTGAGTTTGCAGTGGATTGTTCCAGCAGACTCTGTTTTACAAATCAGGAGAGAGAAGGAGGGCTTTGCCTTTATAGAATACAGCTACTTATTTCATCCCTAAACTGAGTCCTTTGATAGCTTTTTAGGAATCTTATGACACACAAATTTCCCACATAGATAGTGTTTACTACTATATAAAAGATCCGCTCACTGTTTGGTTGTAATTCCTTTGATTTTAAAAAGCCATTCTGCATCCAGTGCAGGAGTTTTTCCATTTTACTGAGGGTGAGCAGCACATATCCTCTCTGACCACTGGGGCCTATGTGATTCATAATTATGGAGCAGCATCACTTCCTCTGTCGCATGATGAGATGAGCCTCTTTGCATTTCCTGTTCCAAAATGGAACGTCCAACTTAGAATTACAGTGGTTGGGCTGGATTTTTTTTTTCTTTTTTCAAAATCTAAAAGTATATTATTCAGCTGCTACTCTTTAGTGGAATCTGTATTGTTATTGAAGCAAAAACTGGACATACCAAATAGTGACAAACTATTAAAGCCAGTATTTCAAAGATTTTATTTTATTTTAAGTTGCTGTCAATAATATAATTTTTTAAAATAAAATCTATTGTATTAAATTACAAAGTTAGGCAAAATAGAAACAATTTCACTTATACTTTTGGATCTCACTGAAATAATTAGCGTTACTAGTGGAGATGGACTAGCATCCCATCCAGGAGGAGTTGAACTCCTAGTCGCTTCACGCTACGGAAACCGGGGATAAGCCCCAGCCTGATGAGCCTGTAGGATCGGGTGTAAAAAGCCCAACAGACTTTACCTTTTATCTAACAGAGAAGGTACAGTTTATAGTAACAAGAGTGAGGAATGTAAATCTGGATTAACCGAATGGGTAACTACCACAACTCAAAACCTAATATATTAATTAATATATAGACGGATACAGCAGGCCCTCTCTAAGCCTCAGGTACCATAATAACATCGTATTGGGGTCCCTGGTGATTCCCATCCCTGGAGGACACCACGGTCTTGTAGCTGTTATATTACCTTTAGTGTGCTTGGGGGATGTGTTCCATAGATGTGCACTAGATTAGCAAGAAGTGGCATTTATGGGATTGCAACTTTCTCAAGTAAGCATGTAGAAATATTTCTAGTGTCGTGTTGTTGGATTTTTTTATTAATTAATTTATTTATTTAATTTTGATATACTGTATTAATCCTGCAAGGGAAATTATTACCTCTGCATTTAACCCATCCAAAATAAAGTGAGCACACACACGGAGCAGTGGGCTGCCACACACATTGGGGCACCCAGAGAGCAGTTGGGGGTTAGGTGCCTTGCTCAAAGGCACTTCAGCCGTAAAGGTGGAGCTCACTCCCCCACCGTCGCACATTTTTTCCTGCTGGTTCGGGAATCGAACCAGCGACCTTTCGGTCCCAAAGCCGCTTCTCTAAGCGTTAGGCTATGGCTGCCCCCAATTGCCAAAAAGCAATTTTGCTATTAGGATTTGTTTTACACTAATTTGTGTTGCCTTGATTTTGCACATTTATTACACATATCCTGGACATCAGATTTAATTGAGAGTTTCACATGAATAAACTTAAGTACATAAAGGGAAACACAGCTACCTGTCCAGCCGAATGGAAAACAACAGCACTGATACCCAAAAGTTCAATGTTGGCTGTACTGTGGATATTTTCCTTTATCCCCTGACACAGTGCCATGTTCAATTTATCATCAATTTGAAAATAAAGCAAATGTTCACTGTACAAAAGCATGTGAACATCTGACCATCACACTCATAAGTTTGTTAGACATCTTGTTTCAGATTTATTCCCCCTTTTCTGTTGTACTGATAATCTCCATCCTTATGGGAAGATTTTGGAGTGTGGCCGTAAGGATTATGCTCATTCAGCCACAAGAGCATTAGTGAGGTCAGGGATTGATGTTGGGTAAGGAGGTCTTGCACATACACATAGTCTGCTTTCCAGTTCATCCCAAAGTAAATATGGGCAATCTAGCCAAAAGATGATATGAAAATTTTTTTTGGGTAGAATCACAATTCTCCCCCAGATTTATTTGAACTCACGTGATCACATTAATTGTGTATAGTATTTCCTGGATACAAAGCCTGTCCCAAATCTCTGCATCCTGTTTCATTGATTTTCTTTAGTTCTGACCAGAAGTGAGTTGTATCTCCACCACTTTGATGTGGATTCTTCGTTCGCCATGTGGTCTCCTCTTTACATAATAAATGACACCTCCAAAATGCTTAGAGCATCCACTGAGCACCATCCTAATTATGTCCAACCAATCATGATTTTGCTTAGTTCATGTTTAGTAAGCAAGTTTGCTATTAACTGCTAAGAGTTTTTACTTTCACCAAGGAGTTCTAATGCTTACGGTGGCCGGGAAGTGCAAAACAAAAATACATTTTGCGAAAACAAAAATACATTTTGCGAAAACAAAAATACAT
>JBCNYH010000027.1:40839537-40864508 GCA_039654325.1 Tandanus tandanus | reverse complement strand
AATGTATTTTTGTTTTCGTAAAATGTATATTTGTTTTCTTAAAATGTATTTTTGTTTTGCACTTCCCGGCCACCGTAAATGCTGTCTGTGTGTTTTTTGTCCATCTTTACACAGTATTGCACGCAACCAATCAACCCGATTTCCTTGAAACTTGGTGGAAGGGTATAGAATGGGCCACAAAACAACCTATTAGATTTTGGGACAAACCCAGTTTATATATTTAAAGACACAGTCTCAACTGAAAACCGGCTCATGTACCAAATTAAGATCATCCACAATTTAATAGAGAGGTTACAGGGTTCTATACTGGCCATTTGAGTCCTTGCACTCCAAACATGGCAAACCATGTCTTGGTGGACCTTATTTTGGGCACAGGAGAATTGTCATACTGGAACAGGTTTGGACCCCTTAGTTCCACTGAAGGAAAATTTTAATGCAACACTGAATATCCAATAATGTTTACCTGGCCAGTTGTCAATTTCAAGGCAAGTACATAAGACTATATATGTATGAAGTGCGAAAAAAGCATAAAAGTGAGATGGATGCTGGACAATGCATACACTGAGCAGTATATGCAGAATAATATCTCTTGTCACAGCTCCAGAGTGTCACCCATGTAAAGCTGACCCTGTTTTATTATGGAGCACAGGGTTTGTAACTGTACGAATCTTAATAAAGTGTAGTATATTATTATAAAACAGTACGTTATTGTTATTTCATTTTAATTGAATATAATGTATTAAAGGATGCAGAAGTGGGGCTACTCTTTTAAAGGAAACCTGGCAAGCCAAATAAAAGTGTTGTGCAATTTTCAGGGCCATGTGGTATTTCTGCATCAGCTCCAAATTTGCTAACTCAGCTTATTTTGCTGTAGTGGATCATGTCGGTTTGAGAGTCTCTGAGGCCTCCTGTGTTTTTTGAACAGGTTTCTGTAGCAATGCTGTGGTAGAAGAAAGAGTCTATAGTGTTGTAGAAGGTCCATTATAATTACATTCTTTAGTAAGGTAACATTGATCATGCTGAAGACTCTAAGTGAATCTGTATCATGTTTCGAGGTATGTGTTGTTAAAATGAATTCTCCAAGCCTTTGTGTACAGACAGAGAGAGAAACATTTGAACAGGTCACTCATTGTTAATCGGTGATACCCAATTTTCCCTAAACAATGTAATAAAAAAACCTAGCATAATAAAGAAATAAGGATGTTATATGAAGAATTAAATAAAGTGCTTGCCTTTCAGTTACTTATGTATGGAACAGTGATGGTATCATCCCCAAACTTCACTGTGTGTGTAATGAAGCCGACAGAAGGATGCAAGCAGTGCAACCGAAAACTTTTGGCCTACGTCAGATTCACCTGATTCACTTGCGGTGTTGAACCGATTCACCTGATTCACTTGCGGTGTTGAACCGATTCACTTAATTCACTTGCATTGTGTTTAACCAATTCACTTAATTCACTTGTGGTGTGTTTAACAGATTCACTTGATTCACTTGGGGTGTTGAACCGATTCACTTGTTTTACTTGCGGTGTGTTTAACCGATTCATTTGATTCACTTGCGGTGTGTTTAACCGATTCACTAGATTCACTTGTGGTGTGTTTAACTGATTCACTTGTTTTACTTGCGGTGTGTTTAACCGATTCACTAGATTCACTTGTGGTGTGTTTAACTGATTCACTTGTTTTACTTGTGGTGTGTTGAACCGATTCACTAGATTCACTTGTGGTGTGATTAACTGATTCACTTGATTCACTTGATTCACTTGTGGTGTGTTTAACTAATTCACTTGATTCAAATGCAGTGTGTTTAACCGATTCACTAGATTCACTTGTGGTGTGTTTAACTAAGTCACTTGTGGTGTGATTAACCGATTCACTAGATTCACTTGCGGTGTGTTTAACTAAGTCACTTGTGGTGTGATTAACCGATTCACTTGATTCACTTGCGGTGTGTTTAACGAATTCACTTGATCCACTTGTGGTGTGTTTAACAAAGAACCTTTCAGCTGAAATGTACTTTTTTCTTTTCTTTAAAATGTCACTAAAATGCTTTACAGCATTGTAATTAAACAGATTAGCAGCACATCCTGACGCTGCTTTGTTGGGATAGTGTTTTCTATTAAACACGACACTGCTTCCCACCTACTAAGCACGTCTCTAATTTCACTCGTAGGGACGGTTTCCACCGGTACCTCCAGTTCCTATTCACTGTCCTTTTCACTGTCTTTTGTAGGAGGCATGATGACTAAGGTCAACCGGAAAAAAAAAGGTTTCTCACACACACACACACACACACACACACACACACACACACACCCACCCATACACACACACACGCACGCAGAAAAAAAACCGATCCAAATCCATCTTGATGCTGCGAGCGTGAGTACCTAACTGTACTGCTGAAAGGAAACCCAAGACACACTTACGTGAACATGTATAGAAAAAGCAAGACATGAAATTGTATATTAAAGCATATTTTTTAGCAATGAATATAGTATATAGAGGGGCTCGCCTTTCGAGCTTTCACTGTATTTTGACACATAGGCCATAGTGGCCGTCGTTTTCTGTTCCACTGTGCAAGTGCTGATTTTCTAATTTCAAATCAATTTAAGCAAAACAAAGGGCTGAGCAAATAGTCAGAAATGCTGGAGTGAGATGCACAGTGTAAGATTGTGTACAGGAGGTTAGAAATAAACAGGGTTATCCATATGAACAATAAATACACAAGCAACGGTTAACACCGTCAACTACTGATATCCAAAACAAGGCTTGAAAATGCATGATGACAGTTAAAGAGGCTTTGCAAATATATACAGAAACAACTGAGCGTAAATAACCAATCTAATCAACTGAACTCAAGAAACAAAACAAAGGCGCAAGGCCAAACCTGAACATAAACCGAGACTCGCAAAAGAGGGGTGGGGGGTTGGAGGCTTTTGTATCTGTTGCCCAGGGGTCCATTGTTTCATAATTCATCCCTGCATGTAGCCTTCAACTTCAGTTGCAGACCCAGATGTGACAGTATGAGGAGCATACAGCCACATCTCATATCATGGCATCACATTGACATTTCATGACATTTCACTGCAGTTAGAAGATGCCTTATCAGTTAAAAGAGCAATGTCATGACTGTCTTTCCCATTTCAAATACATGCCTTTGTAATTAGGTATTATTGGATATTTTTGAGACCTTAACTTTTGTTCATCTTATAGCAAGCAGTTGCTGTTGCACCTAACTGACTAATTGTTGGCTAGGTCGCTAGTAAAAAACTGTATTTAGTGATTCTGGCACTTTTTGTGTCACAACACCACTGTGTGTTCACACACTTTCCTAAATAGTCAAGCTTCAGCTTTTAACAAATATTCTGAGTGGTCCTGGTGTCATCTTCAGCTTACAAGTGTATGTGTGGTTCTGGTTATTTTGATTGGTGGTGATAGAAAATGACTTTTTGTTTAGTCACATCTATTGTTTGCATGTTGAAAAGTATAAATTAAAGTCACCTAGAATTAAAGAAAATTGTTAGTTCATGTTTGGCTCAAGGGGAATTTGTTGCAAATCAACTTAAATAAAATACAATAATATAGTAAATAATGCAGAAGTTTTTAGAAATATTGAAATAGTTTTCCAGTGTTGTTAATCTTTTAACACTCAGAACTTTATGTAAGATATGGATTTTCAGATGTTTTCTGGCATTTAGATTGTGCATCAAAAATCTCTTGACATTTCAGTGTATGCATAAAACCGGTAGTAATGACTTTTATTATATACTACACAGTTATACTACATTTATTCCCTTATCTGGATATTTAAAGAAATTATTTTGAGTGGATAATATTATGGTTGAATCAAAATAACAGACACCCACAGTTTATCGTCCTGAGCCACTGAGCAGGTTTCGTCATCATTATCGTGCTTTAATAGAAATCTTGCTTAGTATGCTTTTTCTGTGTTTCCGCATTTGTATCTAATAAAGTTTAAAAAGACTCTTTTTTGAAAAATACATTTTGTGTACTATATATTAAAACAAGGGTTTAAAAAATGAATTTAGAAATAGCCTTTACACTGGGTCACGATGTCCACGATCTCCACGATTTGAGAGAACCGTGATGAGAGTGGGGGGTTCGTGGGATCGAATCTTGATGATCCTGAGGGAATTTGGATGATTTGTGGTGATTGCGCTGACAGTCAATTATTATGAAGTATTACGATTCGACGCCAGTTTGATAGAACGTGGGAAGAGCGCAGTAGAGCTGAACAGACCTTAACAGCACGTAACAGACCTTGACGTGCCACCTGCCTAACCTTTAACCCAATGGTTAAAATGTTTAAAATAAACTCTTTTTTATGTTGCTATGTAATATGTAACATCCACCTCGCCTTTAGCCATCACTGAAGGGCTGAGAACCAGAGTGGTGCAACCCACAGAAAGCTGTTTTTGAGGAAAAATGACATGAAAGTTTTTGCAATATAAAAAATCACGGATAATGCTCACGATATGATTCAGGGTCATATGGAAGATGAAGGGAACTCCTTTTTTTGTTATTTAACAATAGACCCTATTCATATCTGTCAAAATATGTCCTTATCTCTTTTTTCAGATTTTTTTGGGGTTAGATCACTGTGGCTCTCAGCCTTTCAATTGTTAATTATGATTTTTCCCTGCTAAGAATTATTCAACTTTTTATATTATTTTATCATCGTAACCGCACTATCCCAAGTAGTTATTTTACACTAGATTATTTTCTCATTAGTTAGTGTGGAAAGAAAAGCATAAGAAGTGAAGTGAGTGACACATGACTGTGTTTTTCCTGATTGTTTCCTGTCCTTTTATCCAGCCTTTTAGTAAGAAATCTACTTAGCAATCAGCCTCTCCTTTATATTCCTTCAACATTAGCATATAAAATAAAATAAGGATTGTGTTGTGAGAGAATAAGGTGGTATTTGGATTCAGATCCAGTCAGTGCTGACAGCAGAGAAGGAAAGCATTCCTACAATCGCAATGTTTTTGTGAAGAGAATAAAAGGTGCACCAGGTTTCCTGGTGTAATCATCTGGGAAACATGGTAATGACTTGTTTAGAGAGAACAGTGTGTTTCAGATGGCATTTCTACAGAATCGTGTAATGTGTTAGATGCAGCACAAACTAAATGGGTTTAGATTTTGCGAGGCAGATTAAACTGTGCCTGGAATGTGATTCTGACAGAAGGAGTGAAGATCATTATTATTTCTTTTTATAGCAAGTGCAATGTTCTCATGTTTTGTATTTACACATGAAGTAAGATTGATGTATTCATATGTTAGTGTCAGCAGTACAGGGCAGTTTGCTTGCTTGTATGCTGTTCCTGTTCTTTATTAGTTAAAGGAAAAAGCCACCCTGGTTTATATCATTAACGTTTAATTATACCAGCTCAATGAGAGCTGAATTTTCTTTTCGTTTTTGTCGACAGGTTGGTCTATTTTCACTTTGGTTAACAGTTTTCTTGTTACTCTTAGTGCTGTTGAAGTGCCTGCTGATAGAATGCCAGTAGGAACTAATGCCTGTTTCAGAGAGATAGAGAGATTGAGTACATCCCTGAGAGAAATTGTTTTGACACAGCAGCAGAGTTATACTAATTACACAAGACATTACAGACAAAATCTAGTAAGACAAACCAGTGTGTGTGTGTAAGTCACTAACTAGGGCACATGCATACAGTGTAATGTGAAATAAAGTGTTCATGTAAAACAGAGAGATAAAGATTAATGGAAACAATATAGGAGGTCGGTAGAGAAAATGTGCAGTGTATGAATGTAGAAATCTAAATAATCACCTGGACACGATAGTGTGGCTTGCATGTTCTCCCCGTGCGTGCATGGGTTTCCTCAGGGTACTCCCATTTCCTCCAACAATTCAGACATGCACATTAGAGCACTTGGCTACTCTAAGTTGCCCATAGATATGAATGTGATCGTGAATGGTTGTTCACGTCTGTGTTAACCCTACAATAGATCTGTTCACGGTGTACCCCACCACTCGCTCACAGGCAGCTGGGATTGACTCCAGTTACCCCTGTGACCCTAAAGGATAAGTGTAATAATAATAAATAGTCCTAGACAACAATTTCTACCTAAAGAGGGTGATGCAGCAACACTTTAGTCCTTTAGTATGTCCAGCTTCCCACTACTTCACCTGTCCACTCATCAAACAGATACTAAAGCTTCAGCAGCTTCATCATATCATTGCTTTCTGAAACACTCAGTCCAATATTTTCTGTCTTCACCATTTCTACACTGGGTTTATCATTAACGTGGCTACGAGCATTGCTTGACATTTAGTTTCTATCAAGTAACAGTGACACCTGACTGTTATCCCTTATGTTTGAGGTTTTTCATTTTTTCCTCATGTTGTATTAAAGAGCACCAGTATTGGTCATCCTTACATCCTTATTTTAATTTGTTCATAATGTAAAATGTTTAAGCTATTCAGAGCTTATTTTTTACATAAATGACTATAAAAAGCACTTTACAGGGCATTATTAGCGGGGCTGAACCATTTTTTCCCGGAAGTGATGTGAACTCCGTATTCGGCCGGTTTGCCCAGCCCAAGTGAACTAAAGGCTCTAAACTATTGTCATGACCTTTTATGAAGGAATTCCGTAGGAACAGCGTCCGGTTTTAGGCGTAAAAGTTTGGTCTTCGTACCAAAGAACCTAGTTCTGCCTGAAGGTCACGCCGATAGCAGGTCGGCTTAAAGTGGTCTTCGCAGACTAATGAATTGCGTCTGAAAGGAAACATTTTCAGAGTATGGCCTGTGACCCACACTCACAACCATCGGGAGAACGTGCCAACTCGTTGAGCCCAGGACACGAACCCAGAACCTTCTTGCTGTTAGGCAGAAGTGCTAACCACTACACCACCATACCACCCTGTGTACTGTATATGGTGCATATTCATGTAGTTTTGATTGCACAGTTTCCATCTTTAAAAGAATTGGCTCTACTGAGGGCAAGATATTTTGGAAAGGTCTAGTGCAAGCAGATGGGTTTTAAAAACACAAAGATGTATATCTATTTATCATGTCTCCTTTTTAAATTTTCAAGTTAACAGCTAGAACACCTGATTACCTCTCACCTGCTAAATCTCTCGCCTCAGTGATCTCAAGCTCTTTTTACTGTGTGCATGTGTAAAGCTTTGGAATCATTTAATGTATTCTTGCAGTAAAAGGGTGAAAGTGTCTTCTGAGGGGAAGCATATTCTAAAATGTAAGTACATGTTAGTCAGTCCTTTCTTAAAGATTTATTTTTGTTACATGTAAGGTATTAATTATAATATGCAGAATGTCTCCCCTGTAGCATGTTGATGACTAAAAATTCACTCTGTAGCTTTTTTGAGGGACAAAACAGTCAAATATTTTAAGCATAATGTAATAGCGTATTTTATGTATTTTTTGGTAATATATTATGTGTAGTATCATAATACAGCAATAACAAAGATAACCTCTGGAACAAACTTCTGTTTGAAGTATGCATGGAATATGATTTAACATTAAGGACTCATCTATGATCTTATGTTACAGGACGGAGATTTTTTTTCTCAGCATTGAGATAGAGTAAAAAGAAGGGTTATCTCAACGCGATGTTTTATGTAAAATATATGAGTTCTGATAAAATATCACAAGAATTATTTAAGCCGGACTTTCAAAGCTTGGGTAATACAATAGACCAATAAGCAAATTTACAGTCTGATCCTTTAAGGGAGTGTGTTTACTGATACAGGCTGGTATTTGCACTCAGGTAGCACGCTATGAGGTCATGGGAGTATGTACAATCTTACAGCTGTTACATCATCTGGAGTGATTTCAGTTATATGGGACTTTCCATGTAGGACCAATAAAATCATTTTAGACTTAGTAGTTCTGAAACATGATATTCTTCTGTTACTTTTGGAGAAGTACTACAGTTTATTTTCTATAAAAGTCATTACTGTCAATCAAACTCACAGTTTCCGGGCATGTTATTCCATTGGACAGGTGAGTCAGTGTCTCGTTTCTCTGAAAAGTCCATAGAGGAGTCAGAGCAGATGGAAGGAAGCCTTAGCCACACTTCCTGTTCCCCACAAAGTGCACGCAGTCTAAAACAATCTGACTGTTCAGGCTGTGAGAGGGGGAGGATGCACTCTGAGCCAGCATGGACGAATCGCCCTTTCACTCACTGACAAAGCATGTTGCTCCATTGGCAAGAACATGAAAAGCCTGTAGAAAGTGTTGCTCGTTAAAAAAAATACAGTCAGACTTCTGATTCATCATGTGTATTTAAACATAATGTGTAAAACCATCAGGGTCGAAGCTCTCTAGTTAAAGACAAGCTCCTAAATCAGGTCTTAACATCGACTCTCATGAAGCCTGCCAAGAAGAAAAATAGCAAATGATTTGCAGGATTAGATGGATTGTGTCAGAAATGCACGTCTGCTAGAGCAGAGACAGTTCATTCCAACATTCAGTGCCTGAAGCGTTTTCATGTGTGTTTAAGGAACTCACTGGTGTGGTACAGCACTATGAGTCCTCTGCCACGTTGCGTTTGTTCCCAAACTCCTGCAGGCGTTTGCCTTCTCTAATGATTTCCCTGCGGTTAGGCAGCTGAAGACCTAGTCATCGTTATGCAGCTATTTCTTACTGGCTTCTTTCGTAAAATACAGTAATGGATATTATAAACAGCCATATCCATCCAAACTCAGTCCTCATATCATCAAACATTAGACTTTTCTCCTCATGCGGACATACAGAGTACATTCTTTGGCTTATATTTAAGCTACGAGCTGTGGTGTCATTAAAGACATTATTTGATTCGGGAAATGTTGGTGGTAGTTGTATCAACAATCTGTCGAACCTTCTTATCTGCTAGACAACTGTGAATGAGAACTCTATGAATATATGGCTTGTCCCCGGCATCTTGGTTAGGGATTTGTCCACCTCTGCACAATGCGACACACAATTACACTCACACTTACAGTCGTTAAAGCAGCAGCATAATTAGAGGTTGCGTTTTACGGAGACACCGATGTGAGGATCGTAAATCAAAATGGTACTCTCCATGGTGTCTGATGTTGTTACAGACCTCCTCCATTAAGCTTTAGTGATCTTACCAAATGTTCATCAGTCATGGTTGTCCATAGTGCTGCATTGTATTCAGTGTGAAAAGGAGTCGTGGGGGTGCCGAGCATCTCTGATGCTGCATGAAAAGCCTCAGGGGAACCTTCTATCCCAGGCTTGTAAGCATTAGATTATTTGTAGGGGTGTAATGAAACAACAACATTCACACTTCATAAATTTTGGTACAGTAATGTCTTGACATGATATATTTTTGATACAGCAGAACAAAAGCTGTTCATGTCACATGGATTATTAAGCATTAGCTCTCTAGGCAAGAGAGATAATGTGCAGTAGTGTTCACGGTTGCCATGTCTCATGAAAACCCTCTGCAAAGTCAGAAATTGCACAGAAACTAGACTGTAACATTTGGGTAGGTTGGAACCAGGTACGCAACAATTAAATGTGTTTAAGTAGCATTAAGTTAAATGATAGGACTGTACTATGCTGAAACACATTAACGCTGGTGTTAATATTGATAAAAATACATTTTATAAAAATCAGAATTGTATGGGTTAAAAATGCTTGAAAGGGCTTACACACAGCAAGCAATGAGCAACACCTGATCATGTAAAGTCGGAGGAAGCCAGCAAAATGAGACATGAGAGGCAAAATTTTTTCAAGCAGCAAAAGTGGGCAGTACAGATTTAGACCTGTCTCACATGTAAGCAGTCACATCCGAATGTACAAGCGAATTTCGAAGGTAATTGAATAAATTTGAACTGAAACTCGTGTATTTTCGGAGGTAGTTGGTCGAATTCAAGGTAAATGGTCCGTATTCTGTTAGGGTTGATAGGGGGAAAAGGATCCACACGCAGACAGAAGAGGTGTAGAGCACAATATTTAATAGATAAGCAGACAATCCAAAATGGCAGGCAAACTCGTGGTCAAAAAACAGGCAACGAGACACAGGTGAGACCAATAATGAGTCTGTGGAAAGCCAAAGGGGACAAACAAAAGCACATAATACTAGAACACAAAGTTAACTAGCAGGAGTACTAACAGTATTCGCAGTCTCGGAGAAACGTTTTGGACCTGCTTAAAATTTGGTGAGAATTCAACTTGGATTTTCCACGTAATCTCTCCTCTGATATAAAACAGGATTTTCCCTTATCAGCGCGAGTCGGAAAGCTAAACTAGTCTCTTACACATATCCAAAATTGATAATAAATCACCAAGTTTAATTATAAAATCCTCTAACAGATAACTATGCTCAATCTGACATGGAATGAAAGCATCGCGGAGGAAGGCGCAGGTTTTTACGTGCAGCTCCGCACTTCACTATCTCAAACAGACGTCTGTGTTTTAGCTTCAAACCAATAGTGCAGGCTGTCCCATAAGCCAAAGCTGAGCAGCTCATGCTGGAATACACAACTAATTCAACTGGACCCACTGGACTCGAGACAATCAAATGGAGGTTACATGTAAAATATACCGAGAAAAAAAGCGTAAAAAAGTCATCAAGAAATAAAGCACTTGGATTTGTTTTAAGAGCAGGTTCAATACAATACATGACACACAGACAGTGCAGGGTTTCTATATTTGCAAATCTATATTTGGAGATATTTGAAGATTTTCGAAGAGACTGCGAATTTTTCCGGCCAGGCGAAACTGAAAACAACCAAAGAAAAAGTCGCACTAATTGGCACTATTTTGCGGCTTTATCGCTTACACGTGAGTCAGCCTTTAAACTGAACTTTCACGCAATGAAATTTCAATCAATTACCAAGAGTTTAATTGGGAGAGCAGCTAATTATTGCCATGCCTAGGTATCCTGTGTTTTACAACTATAATAATCAGAATTACCAGGATAATAACCAATAATCCGATTCTTGGGTCCATGATTCCGAAATGCCCGGCATTTCCCAACAATATCTATTTACACGTTTAATGCTTCCCCGGTTCAATATACTCAAGAGTCTCTGTTCTATACCTGCCATGCAGTGATAATAATGATAGTAATAAGCTATTTACTATGAAAATGAGTTATCAGTGGTTGGGTCGAATGAGTTATTGAGCCGACTTAGGCAATCTATTTGTAATTTAAAGAGGATTTTGCTGTTGTGAACTAGTTAGATACAGCTCACGGTTTTACTTAGAAACTTTTGGAGGTGGGAAACATGCCACAAACTGGTTGCCCTTGGAATACTTCTCTAAGTGATTCGCTTGTTTTGAGGTACGATTCACTTGCTCAGCAGCGAGGCGATTCGCTTGTCACTCCTCGCTTCCTGTGTGTAGGCAGCTTTAGAATGCCGTGTACTGGTTAAAATCACCCTAAACCTTGCAAGGCCCATGCTGATGTAGAGTCTACCATTTTATATTTCTCTACTTCAAAAATCAGAGCCAGAGCTGGACACCCCACCTTCTATAGCACTCTCCCTTGAGCTGGAGTCTGTGAAACAATGCTTATTTTCAAACGTGCTGATTGAGACTTAATGAGTGACCCCTGCCTAACAAATGCCCCCCCATTCCCCAAAGCTGTCCTCTTCTCACCCCCATATTAGTTACAGTGAAGTGCTTTGAGCTGTTCACACTGCTGAATACAGATGAGTTTAAAAAACTTCAGAAAAGCTTTCAGGTAGAATTAATTTGCTTTATAATTATTCCCTCTAGGTTTCTGGGTTCTGCTGTAAATTTGTTTCTCAACAACATTTTGTCCGTGTTATGTCCTGTTTATTATTCCTACAGCGAAACACGGAACTTGTGTAGCCTTTTTTGCTTTTCTTCTGTGTGTACAGGCCCTGAAATTCGGTGTGTTTTGCATGAGAGCACCTCCAGCACCTTACGTGCAAGTACCATATAAAACCCTTTACCCTGCTGGTGTGAGGCACAAGGGGTGTGTCTGAAGCATGGGGCACTTTATTTCATATTCTGCTCTCAGTTAGCTGTGCTGTGAAACTCCTATAGTTTTCTGTATTTCAGACATAGTTTTTAAATCCGGCATTCTTCACTTTTCAATTCAATCTTCTTATTTAAGCTGTGTTCAAGCAACAGAGAAAGAGAGAGATACAGAGAGAGAGAGAGAGAAAGAGAGAGAGGGAGAGAGAATGTGGTTGTGTGTGTTATTAACACTGGCCTGTGATTCATGATAAAGAGGAAACTATATTTTCCGAGTTAAGTTGAAAGGTTTATTATACCTCAGGTAATATTGTTAGAGCCCTTTTTACTTTTTGTCCTGAATAAAGAGAAGCTCATTTATTCTGATGAATACACAGCAGTAGGATTTATACACTGATATTTTTGTTTGCTGATTCCTGATTAAACATTTGTTTTATGTGAAATTGCAGCTATCAGAAATGATTTTAGTTCCGCTGTGTTCAGTTGTTTAATCAGTGGAAGGGAGATGCGGAGGTAATGTGAGGTCATCTCATGCATATTTTTCCATTTCACAGCTGTAGGCTTAAGCAGTTTACTGTGGACTCTTTTTTAGAGCAAGAGCAAAAAAAAAACAAAAAAAAAAAACACAGGGATTGTGGGTGGGCAGATGAGGAGCGTACATCACTTCCGGCAGCATCTGCTAGTAATCAGAGTGGGAGTGAAGGAGGGTGCTCTCTCTCTCTCTCTCTCTCTCTCTCTCTCTCTCTCTCTCGCTTTCCTGCTAGAGAAAACGCAGGAATGTTATGAATCTAACCAATCTCTCTGTCTGCCCACCCACTCAGCCTGTTTGAAATTTCAAACTTAAACGCGATTCTCCAGCATGCTCGTGATGAACTGTTACAGAACTGTACTAATCCTGTATTAACTTTTGGGGATTTGGTGGATGTACTGGAGGACCATGTTTTTATGACTCATTTATTTACGTACAATGTGCTGCTGGGGGAAAAAGTCCCAAAATTATTCATAATTTATTTTTATTTTATTTTTTTGCATGGTTTTTGTATCTTTTGTGGATAGTATAATTCCAGTGTCCAAAACCATGCAGGCTGGTGGAGTGGTTACATTAAACTGCCCCATGTATGCGTGAATATGTGTGTGGAGTGTGTGTTCCAGGAACAAGCACTCAGTATATACGAATTAATGATTTCTATATCTTGAATCTTCAAGCCAGATCATTTTTTGTAACCTCTCTCTCTCTCTCTCTCTCTCTCTCTCTCTCTCTCACTCTCACTCTCTTTCTCACTCTCTGCCTCTCTCAGGATGACGTAGGGGCTCAGGCCACAGACAGAGAGCAGAGATGAGCCTGACGTCCTGGTTCCTGGTAAGCAGTGGAGGCACACGCCACCGCCTGCCTCGCGAGATGATTTTTGTGGGCCGTGATGACTGTGAGCTCATGCTGCAGGTTAGCTGATACCTTCTGCCTTTTCACATTGCTTTCAGGCTTTAGTATTAACTAGGATTAATCCTCTAACAGCTGGCACCCATAAATCGGCAGCAAACATGATATGATATTATTTGTAATTCCAAGTTTTAAGCTCAAGAAGACCATGATATTGTTTTACAACTAAAAAAAAGACTGAATTCATCCACTGCTGCAGCTTGGTCACCAGGCTCAGGGCTGCAGTGGGCAGTATTATTTTTATTTATCATGCTGGGAACGGAACGTGATATGTCCCTGAGTTATTCCCGCTGAGTAACCTGACTGGATCAGCATGACACTGTCAGAGCATATGGGCTCGTCACAGCGCTGTATTAATAGAAAGTGGGACAAACAGCTCATGGGCTACTTTTAGATATGTTTAGATATGTTTCTAGTATGAGTGAGTAAACTGCTACACTGTCAAACACAACTGAGATGGGCGCCAATACTGTCATGTGGTTTAAGCAATGAATTTCACAATTTCACAGATGACACATAACAGCACTGATAGAGTACACCGAAATAAACAACACGGAACAGCACCGTATCTAGAACAGGGATATTAGAAAAGAGTTATGCTAATGAAAACACTTGCTCTACTCATTGCAATCGTTTATTTTACACATTATTTTCTTTCATTACGTGCCGATCTTGGCCCAGAAAGCTCAAATCAGTCAGTTTGAATTTCAGTTTCTATCATGTGGAAGGCCATAAGTAATGCTTTGTTTTGGTGGAATGTTTCTTTCCTCTCGTCATAATGGCTTGGGGATGTTGGGGGGAAACACTTAACTGCCTACTCGTGGTAATTTTTTTTTTTTTTTTTTTTTTTTTTTTTTTCAAAAAACCACCCTTCCCCCCATTGTTCCCCCAAAACCCCAAACGGGTGAACTGGGAAACTCTCTTTCTCCACCACCAACCAAACCAAAACTCTTTTTTATATGGAGAATAAGTGAAGACATTTTTGTTCAAGTCATTAATTCAGAACATTTCAGGCACTTGATGAATGTACATTATCCTTCCTTGAAGCAAGGTTAAATATGTGACCCCGTCTAAAAAAATCCACCCAAAGTAAAACAAAAAACACTTTTTATGTCTTCTGCATTTCTGGGAATGTCTGTTCCAAACTTCAATTGATTATCTCCAATATTCTGAGAGATACTGAAAATTTATCACTCACTCACCGAACCACTTCATCCTACTGTTAGGGTAATGGGGAGACCACTGCAGGGCCAACACACACACAACCATTCAAACTCACATCCACACCTACGGCCGATTTGGTACAGCCAATCAGCGTAATGTGAATGTCTTTTGACTGTGGGAGGAAACCGGTGTACCTGAAGGAAACCCACGCACAGGGAGAACATTCACTCCACACAGAATCCCAGGACTCAAACCCAGTACCTTCTTGCTGTTAGGTGGATGTGCTAACCACTACGCCACCATGCCTCCTGTAGTGGAATTTAAAGTTTTTAATAATTGAGGGCTAAAAGTCACAATGTCGTTATCTATCAGAAATAAATCAATGGTTTAATAAATCATATCCTTTTCTTGGAGAAATGATTACTGAAAGCTCATCACAGCAAAAGATGTACTGATTGCACCAGTTTCCGAGGTCTGACCTGATTACACTGTGTGGAATATCTGTTAATATAATCCAATACAATTCATTAGTACACTGTAGAAAAGTAGTTCACCAACCAAATAACACCAACCAACAATGGCTTCCTCCGAGCTAGAAGTAAACACAGGCAAGTGAACTACCCACGTTCTATCGCAGCTGGCCTCAAATTGTAATACATCGTAATAATCCACGATCAGCGCGATCATCACAAATCCACCAAGTTCCTTCAAGATCATCACAATTCGATCCCACGACCCCCCACGCTCATCACGATTCTCTCATATCGTGGAAATCGCGGGCATCGTGCCTCAATGTAAACCCAGGGTTAAGTTCTCCACCTTAAACAATGCGTACCTCATTAAGTTCATTTCCGACTTTGGCTAGGTTTTCTCACACAGGGTCACATCTCATTGCTGAACCGCTTCATCCTTTATTAGGGTAGCGGGGAAGCTGAACCCCATCTCAGCTGACTCCTGGAGGAGCGTACAGAGTACACCCTGAACAGTACCCCAGACCATCCCAGGGCAACACATACACAAAACTATTCCCACCCACACTTAGGGGCAATCGAGAATACCCTAATGTGCCTATGTACTGTGGGTGGAAACCAGGGTACCTGGGGTAAACCCACACAAGCACAGGAGCACATTCAAACTCCACACAAGAACGCCCTCGTCAGGCACGGGACTCGAGCCCAGGACCTTCTTGCTGTGAGGTGGAAGTACAGGGTCAGCTATTTGCTTATATTCTTTTATTTAACTTTGTGTTCAGTTTATTTAAACCTTTTTGCCAAATTTGGTTATTTTCCAATTCCTCCACAAGCTACTTCTCGTGCATGTTCACGATTGGCTAGTGTTGCTCTGATTGACAAGGGAGTCACACCATTTGTCCTTCCATCTATGGACAGCTGTGGAGTTTTTATGATTAAAACTCATGATCTAGGACGATAGGACAAATGCTTTTTGGTACAATTTAAACTTCAGATAAAAAATTTAACTGAACATTTTTCATGTTTTAATGTTTGTAGTCCCGCAGTGTAGACAAGCAGCACGCCGTGATTAACTATGAGCCAGCGAGTGATGAGCACAAAGTGAAGGACTTGGGGAGCCTTAATGGGGTGAGTAAGATCCCACTGGTTGGTGAGTTAGAGACTGTGATTATGTTTTTATTCGAATAAAGACCGATTCAAAACCAGCTCATTTCATCTAGAACATATTGTAGCTCATCACTCAGAAAAAATCACCCTTCGGAGAGTTTGTATGGGTGTATGTGGTACTCATATGTTATTGTAAGTGTGTCCGCCTCTGTCTGAGGTCGGAAGAAGCAGTTTAGTGTGACACAGTTCCTCAGGAAGCATGACTCATTGCTCTGCTTTGGAATTCCTCTTCCTGTCCAGTGTTTGTGGCAGGAAGTACTGCTGAACAAATAAATGTATTACTCCATAACAAACTTCTTTAGATGTGCTCTCTCTGTTTTCTGCTCACTCTAAGGGTCCTGCCTGTGTACTTATGTGAGGTGCCTGAGTATTTCTTGTATGTTTCGTGCTTCTTCCAGTTGAACCATTCTATGTTCAGCAAAGAATAGTGGAGGGATGAAGAATCATGATTCAGCAGGACAAGATCCTGCTCACATCCCCCACTCTGCTCATCCATTACAGCACAGACTTTTCCTCTTTTGACTTTTTCATGTGCATTAAAGAACTATAGAGGGATAACTTTAGGAGTGGAAACTTCATACTCTTCCAAGGTTAACGTGCCTAGTCAGTGAAATGAGCTCTGTATCACTTCTCAGGATATATCTGATATTTGACACTGAGCAGAATTTCTCACACACACACACACACACACACACACACACACACACACACACACACACACACACACACACACACACAGCAAACTTTTCTTCACCCCTTTGTTAAGTTCAGTAGATGATTTGGTTTAACCTCAGATGAAAAAGGCAAAAAAAAAAAAAAACATTCTGATTAATTCAAACAGTAGCATTCGCTTTTTCCATTTCGGAGAAGAGGAAAAGCTTTTTTGCAGAACCCACAGCATTCTTGAGACATGCTTTTGTGAGACCTCAGTGAAAGATTCTTTCATCATGATCTACTTTAAAGTTTGGAGCAGTATGAGGTTCTCCTCTTGCTGAGTAAACAAATGTTTCATGGAACAGAAAAAAACAATAATTACGAAGTTATTTTCTTTTCAGACATTTGTGAATGATGTCCGAATCCAGGAGCAGATGTATATCACTCTGAAGATTGACGATAAGCTAAGGTTTGGATATGATATCCTTTTCTAAACACCTGCTGTCACTCCCTGTCTAACATCTGAAAGTCAGGTTTAACGTGCGTCACAGTGCTCTGTGTCTTTTGTTGTCTCGGTATCTTTTGTGTGTTTGTATTTGCGTACAGTATCTATGTTACTTAATAAAAAGGTCTTCCTCCTTAACCTGTTGCACATACCAACTTGTTCACTGTGGTCCGAGGAGAGCTTCATGTTCCAGAGGAGGCTTTAAAGGTAGCATAGCATGCAGTAACTTACATGTTTAATACTCTGATAACCTTGTCAGGTCTTGAATGTATTGTGCGAGGATGACTCAAAGTAATAACGTTTGCCCCTCAGTGCCTTTTTCATTAAATCAAAGATATGGAAGTCTGAGGGTGCGGAAGATGGAAGTCTGAGAGTTATCTACCCGAAAGGGGTGATTGTCTCCCTTGTTCTGAGGCTTGAGTGAGGACTGATGTTGAATTCTTGCATAAAAAAAGTATTTTACTGGTCTCAATGTATGCTTTAGAGTTCACTGTTTTTCCTCTTCACAAGAAAGCAAAAAAATAACACCTTGAGTTTCCCAAAAGACAGATGCCATAATTGTTCTGGCCGACTTTTTTGCCTTGAACTTTTTTGTCTTTGGAGACCATTCCACAGATTGTCTTTTTCATCATCATCATTTGCTGAACCGCCTAATCCTATTAGGGTCACAGTTAGGCTGATCCCATCTCAGCCAACACTGGGCAAAGGCAGGGTGTGAATCCTGAACAGCTTGACAGACCATCGCAGAGCCAGCACCCACACACACAATCATTCACACTCATACCCAGGGGCAATTTGTAACAGCCAGTTAGCCCGGTGTACATGTCTTTGGACTATGGGAGGAAACCAGAGTACCTGGAGGAAACCCACACAAGCACGGGGGAGAAAATGCAAACTCTACACAGAAACGCCCAGACCAGGGACTCGAACACAGGACCTTCTTGCTGTGAGGTGCATGTGCTAACCACAATGCCACTGTCCCGTCCTGATTGGTTTATTGTTTTTAATTCATATCTTTGGTCCAACGAAAGAGGCACTGAGGGGCAAACTTTGGAAACTGGAAAAAGGAATTGGCTACATCCTTATTTCTTATATAATAAAACCAAATGCATTACTTTTTGACTCACTCTCGTACACAGTGGTCATTCTTAGTGAACTGGCAGTCCTTTCATTTTAGTAGAATATATTAAAAATAGCACATTACCAATAAAATAGTAGGAAATATGTACAATAATTTTCATCTTATTTCTGAAATTCTTTTAGCATGAAAAGTTCACCAGTCAGCTTCAGCTGGGGAAGAAGCCAATCAGCACAGAGTCACCCAAAACTCCCAAGTCTCCAACAGCCAAAGGTGCAGAGAGCAAAGCTGCCGAGCCCATCACTGAACCCCCTGCAAAAGTGGTTGAAACCTTTAAGGCTGATGAGAAAATGACAGGTAGAGACATACTGATAATTTTAATTAATTATTCTAGTACTATATATGATTATGTTTCACCGTTCTTTATTTTGATCTTCTTATTATATTTCTGTTAGTGTTCCATAGTAACAGCCTGTTTCTTGGCACTCCTTTCAAACTTATAAGGTTTTCAGAATTTTATGAACTTGATTTTGACTTTTTTAAATTGTATAATTTGAAAGTTCTTGTTTGACTCATATTAGATTACCATAACAACGGCATGTCTACTGATACTCATTTCAAAGTTAACAGCGGTCAAAATCTTGTGACCTTGAGTTTGACCTTTTAAGAACACTCAAGGTCAAATGTAATTGTGTCATTTGAAAGCATGTCTACAGTTTCCTGTCAGTCTCTTATCGCATCTATTGGTCTATGTCACAAAGAAATTCAATTTAAAATGGGAATTGTCTATCTCCAAAATTTTGTGACCTTTCTTTGACCTTGACCTTTGATCTAGACATTTCAATATCAAATTATCTCAGGAACTCAGGTAAGGTAGTGTCTAAGGTAGAGTAAAAATCTGTACATGGGTGTGGTCAAGATTTTGTTTATATACAAACAGACTCACAAACACCATTGATTACAGTACCTCTGCCAAAAATCTTTTTTTTAATGGAGGTAACAGTCATGTGTTTGATGATATGTAAAAGCTTTCTGTGAGATGTTTAGTTAGCATATTTTGGAAGGAGTCTTCTGTGTACCAGGTAAAACTCTAAAGCAGTTTTAAACACAGAAAGGTTTTCATATGTTGCTATAGGACTTCAGTTCTTTGCTTTTGTTCTTCAATAAAATAAAAATTTGTAATTTGAGAGAAAGAGAAAAGAGAAGTTTCCTGAGTAGTGTAACATAAAAACAGTCAGAAAACAGCTTCCTCCACAGCTATAAACTCAGCTCAAAGTGAACAGCTCACATGACCTGTCTATGTCATTGATAATATATGTAAATATAAACTGTAAACATCTTGTTTTAGTTCATTTTTCGTCTGTTTCTTTGAAGTATATTGTCACACTTTCTGCAATCACACTCTTAGGCTCTGCACCTATCTGCGCTGGAAGCTCATGGGTCCGACCTGAAAAAAATAAAAATAAATAAACAGTAAAAATCTCATTTTAGCATGTATTTTAATGATAATGTTCCCATATATACTGAACCAATTATGCAGCTCAGCCTTCACATTCCATCACGGGGACTATTCACCACCATCCACCTCACCTGCATAATTGTTTATATTGTTTTATATTGTTTATATATCATAAATGTTTCCTTAATTCATTTCAATTGTTGCCTTTCAAATCAATGCATGGTCCAAATCATCTGATCCTTACACCCCTAACAATGACAAATGAACTACCAAAATTATAACAAAATGATACCATTTACTGACTGAAAGGTACTTCCTTTAAAGTGTCATATCTTTTGTTTGGTTATTGCAACACGCTTCACACCTGCAAACCAAAATATTGCATTTTCATATACATGCACATACAGGGTTAATGAACCCATGCCAGGTCTCTTTCAATCCAGAGAGACCATTTCGAAACATATCCATACCATAATTTAATGATTATAGTCTAAGTCATATTTGCAACCGAGTCCATGTCTGATCCACAGTCCATGAATCAAGGGATCACAATCTAGATTAACTTTTCATTCACTTTTTGTTTCAGTGATTCATTTTTGAAATTAACTCGCTCCTCTCTTTCAGCAAATCTTTCACTTAGTGAGTTCAACTGATTCCTATTCAAGATCATTCAGCTAGAGCGGAAGACTTCCCGTTTTTTTTGTTGTTGTTTTTTTTGTACACGCTCTGCAGTACCATACAATGACTCAAAATGTAAACAATTATTAGCTGTTTTACATTATTCGAGAGGTTTGTTGTCGACCTTAGTTTAAGTTGCACATGAATTGGTGCATGACTATGAATCAGTCATTTAACATATTTAAATGACTCCAACCACTAAATCAGTTAAAATGTTTCATCTCCAATGTAGACGGAGATAAGGTTTACCTTATTAACATAGTGTGCACTCATGTGAAAGTTCAGTTTAGCCGAATCTCACAAAGGCCTCCTCATCTAGTTACATTAACCAACATTTTATATATATAACCGTGTGTAATTATAGCACAAGGCTGCAGCAAAGTGCTGGTTGTGTAATTATAGTGCAATGACAGACCCCACACCCTTAGATACTGTTTTATTTTCCCTAGAAATAGGGAAGAGGAGGGTAGTATCTTTCATGTATTTGCCACCTTGTTATTTATCACAGATAACTGCCAGAGCACAGATAACTGCCACAGCCTGAACAGATTACCGTCCAGTGCAGAACCAGCACAGACCAACAACCATTCACGGTCACATTCACAACTAGGGACAATCCAGAACAGCCATTTAGCCTGATGTGCATGTCTTTGTACTATGAGAGGAAACAGTAGCACCTGGAGGAAACCCACGTAACCCTGGAGAGAACTTGCAAACCCCACAAAGAAACACCCATGTCAGCTATGAGATTCGAACCCAGGCCTTCTTGCGGTGAAGTGAGAGTGCAACCCACTATGCCACCATGCCCCCCTTACAGAGTGAGCTGCAATTCACTGTGTGTACTGCCAACTTTCTATCATAGCCAGCATTAACAGTTTCAGCAGTTTGTGCTACAGTAGCTATTCTGTGAGATCAGACCAGATGTGCTAACCTTCACTCCCACACGCGTCAATGAGCCTTGGGTACCCATGACACACTTGCCACCTTTGGCAGGTATGTACTACTGCATACCAGGAACACAAAACCTGCCATTTTGGAGAAGTATAGACTCAGTCATTTAGCTATCACAACGTCACCCTTGTCAAAGTCACTCAGATTCTTACACTTGCTCATTTTTCCTGCTTCCAACACATTAACTTTGAGAACTCACTGTACACTTTCTGCCTATTACAGCCCAGTCCTTTATCAACTAAGTCCACTTTAACAAGATAATCAGTGACATCACCTGTCAGTGGTCATAACGTTTTTAATGTTATGGCTGATCGGTGTATATATTTCACAGTTATTCTGCAACCTATGATCATGTATGTATCTACAGCCATAGTAGTATTTGCCAATCTGCATTCTTTCTTTAAAATACTTTACAGAAGAGTTGCTCAGCAGAGAGCTAGCTGGTTAGCTGAAGGCCTGGTCCTCGCAGCAAGCTGATCAAGTTGCATTTGACAGACAGACAGACAGACAGACAGACAGATAGATAGATAGATAGATAGATAGACCGACAGATAGGTAAATAGATAAATAGATAGACAGACAGACGGACGGACGGACGGACGGACAGATAGATAGATAGAAAGACAGAGACATGAATCATGTAGTGAAGGCTAAAATGTCAAACACAAGAAGAGTACGTGAACTTATTCTCATCATCTTCTACTGGCTCTTTGCCATTTACACTAATAACCTTGTTGAGTGATGTAATTAAAATTCACACTATAACATATGGCCTAGTTTTGAGTGCAGAACATAGCTTAATCATGTTTTTAGTCGGCACAGAATGATATTATGATACACTTTAAATATGATGCTGATTAAAAGTGATGGAGGAGTAAACAAACTGATGAAGTGATGTTGTTCTTGTTGTAGGTGATACTGCAGCACTGCACAGAGGAACACCTTTATATGGACAGCCTTCTTGGTGGGGTGATGGGGATGCTGATGACGAGAACTCATTTAAACAAGAGAATAAAGCAGCAGGGAAAAAACAGGAGACTCCTGTGGCAGGTGAGGCCTCAGTTCAGTTCTGCCACTTAGCTTATAGAATACAGGGTAAACTCGAAAAATTTGAATATCGTGCAAAAGTTAATTTATTTCAGCAATGCAGCTTAAAAGGTGAAACATATATATTTTATAGACTCATTACATGCAAAGTGAAATATTTCAAGCCTTTAATGAAGCTGGAGTTAGTGCAACAAGAGCCACCACACACAGACGGATCCTGGACATGGGCTGCAAATGTCATATTCCTCTTGTCAAGCCGCTCCTGAACATCAAACAATGTCAGAAGTGTCTTACCTGAGCTAAAAAAAAAAAGAACTGGTCTGTTGCTCAGTGGTCCAAAGTCAGAAACTGGTTCTGTAACTGTAATTGCTTTTCTCAAAAGTAGCATTTCCTGATTAGCGACATACAGAGTAATGTAACTCAGTCGATTTTCATGCTATAATGATATATTATGCCTCATTTTGAACCATATTAAATTATCTTTCCAAATATATGAATATCTCAGTATATCAAATTTCCTACTTAATCCCTATTACGCAGGAGAGGGTCACAAATGAGAGAAGGGCGGTACAGTGAGACAACGAGTAGCAATATCACCCTTCAACTATAGGGTGTTTGGTTTGATGTTGGGCACTCTCAGACTACACTCAGGGCAGAGGGTACACTCTTGCACTATACTCTAGCTCGGGGTACACTCTCGGACTACACTCTTACGGCTCGGGGTACACTCTCGGACTACAATCTCAGGGCTCGGGGTACACTCTCGGACTACACTCTTACGGCTCGGGGTACACTCTCGGACTACAATCTCAGGCCTCCGGGTACAATCTGTGAGGAGTTCTCTGTGTTCTATGTCCTTGTGGATTTCCTATGGGTTATGTGTATGTGTGTGTGTGTGTGTGTGTGTGCGTGCGTGCGTGCGTGCGGGCGTGCGTGCGTGCGTGCGTGCGTGCGTGTGAGATGGATGAGCTGAGAGTTGGCTGGTACTAGTAGGAGTAAGCAGTTTGGCAGATGAGTGAGTGAATGAATATATCTTAAGGACAAAGTAGTTATGAAAGATAAATGAATAAATTAATCAATATGAAAGATGAGATGAAATTGCCGAGTGAGGAGTTACAAACTGCTTACAGTTGCATGTAAGTTGCTAATGGAGTAAAGTATGAAAAAATGTGTGCACTGTATGGCCATAGACCATCACCCCACTGTGACTCTTCCCCAAACTGCTGCCACTAATAAGTTTATTATAACAGTAAAGAGGGTTCGATCTGGATTGGGATATTCTAAAATGTCCCAAACATTTAGCCATATAGTGTATAGCTTAACCTTAAACTTGTGTGATATCAACATGAGCTGTGAACAGTCATAATTCCAGTCTCATCTTCAGACAAGACCTTCCAAGGAAATGCATCATTTATGAATATATTAAGCATATTGTTCCTGTAAAGTCCACCAAAACATTTTCTTTTATACCGTGCCGATCACAGGCTATTCAATGAATTTGGAATGAGGGCCTGGTCATGAAAACAATCCCGAATGAGGCAAGGAGAGCGGATAAATAGAAAAATGATTGGTTCACTATAGAAGGTTGTGACACAGTGAGGCAGGTCAAACGAATTTACATTTTTTAGTTGAGAGTGTTAAAACCAATTTAAATAAAGTATTAATACAAAGAACAAAGGTGTTGTCCAGATACTAGGCAGTGGGTAGAAAAATCTTATTTCTCTTTAAACAATAGAAATGGATTTATGGCGTTTTGGAAAAGAGCTCTTCATATGTTGTATTTTGTAAATGCATAATTACATTAGTACAGTGTATTATACCAAGACATATAGGTCCAAAGCATTTCTACTTTCAAATGATAAAAAATACACCACGCCGAGTAATCAATCCAGGTGAGCCGTATCACAGACATTTAGAATTTACAACTAACCGACAACATCCACTTCACACAACTGTACCAACAAAAACAACAGGAGTGTAGTATGGTATTAAATACAACTATAACAATATATGTAAAAATATTCAGAATAGTGAATAATAATAATAACAAAGAAATTAGATTTGTTTTGATGGTGTGTGGGAGAGAGAGGGTTAACTGTTTCACGGGTATGGGAGAGGGAAGAGCAGGTGAGTGTGTGTGTGTGTGTGTGTGTGTGTGTGTGTGTGTGTGTTATTGATTTGTCAGAAGAAAGAGGAATACACTGTTATTATTCTGTGTAACAAAAACACGTTCAGTTGTGTGTTTAATAAAATACTTCAGTGCAACAAGGTCTATTTTTCCTAGCAAGGAAAAGTGGACGTTTTTTAAATGCCAGCACACTGCGTGTGTGTGTGTGTGTGTGTGTGTGTGTGTGTGTGTGTGTGTGTGTGTGTGTGTGTGTGTGTGTGTGTGTGT
>JBCNYH010000027.1:40768531-40780849 GCA_039654325.1 Tandanus tandanus | reverse complement strand
ATATTAAGGCGGGGGCCACAAACTATCGTCCTGCGGGCCGCAATTGGCCCGCGGGCCGCGAGTTTGAGACCCCTGATCTAGGCAAAGCAAGAGTCAAAATACACTGTGACAAGAACAACCGCTAGCAATGAGGTAACAAAAACAGAGTCTTTATATAGAGCAGATAATCAGTGGAATGGTTCAGGTGTGCTGAGAAGTTAATAGTCATGTTTTCAAGGGCATGCTGGTGCAAGGGCTGCTGGGAAACGTAGTCCAGAGAGCTGCAGAAACAGGCTGGGCTGTGACACAATGCAGTCAGAGCACTGTCAAAATTATTACACAGTAATACACACAAACACTTCAGGAATGCACTCTGTGATAATTATTTAAAGTAAAATGAAAGCCAAGCCTCCCAAACTCTCTTTTTACACTGACATAATCATCAGTACCTTCAGGTGGTTTTGCTTACAATTGCTTACAAGAGTTGAAATCTGCTAAAATTCGTTTGAAAGTTTTCATTAGCTTGTTTGAAAAGGCCACCATTCGGAGTCCATTTCACTCTCGCGAGTATGTGAAATTGCAACAATAGGAAGTGAATTTGTCAGTTCATATAAGGCAAAATAAGGCAACATTTTCTTAGTTCATATAAGAGAAAGGGAAAATAACAGTGTATAGGTGCCAGTGCATAGTATATAACAAGTCAGATATAAACTAGTAAACCTCTGAATAAAATAAAACTAGGCACATCTACACATAATACAGGCTTGAATTACTTGAATACGATGTATGCAAGCTGATATTACGTTTGGGGTTAATTTTCCTTTAGACATTTGGATATTTATATATTGTCAGTTTCTTAAAGGAGATCAAATTCATACACTCTTTGCAAGAGAAATCCTTTGATGTAGCCTTCAAAATAAAAGATTTAAGGACATCCCATAGGCCCCTTTCACAAACAGCCTGCAATTGTTTTGCTGTACAAATTTAGTGGCGCTATGACAGAAACAACTGATATTAGTTTGGGTGAAGTGGATTTGAAAGCTGCAAAGTTTCATTCACATTTGAACTATGTACTGTACATCTGTCATGAGGAAAATAGGTCAGGTCTGTAAGTCAAAATGTATGTTGTTTGTATGAAAGTGATAGAATTGTTACAAAAAAAAAATCACGTGATATATTCACGTGATACTCGGTTGATAAACAACCATTGTGCAGCTCAACCTGCTGTAAAAATTGACACTGTTGTAAAAATGTTGTACACTATATAGGTTTAGACACTGCCTAAAAGCAGAGCTCCTGATAGAAGTCTCTAGTGATAGGTGTTCGAGTCTGGATTTGCTTTTGTGCATCTTTCCTTTCACGAGGTGATTTCCGCTTTTATTTTTAGAACCTGTCTTATTAGTTTAATTATCCATTTAACATGTTCATGATCTGTTAAGCTTCTGATATGTGCATTTGCAAGAACATTAATTTTCCTGCAAGTTTGTATGTCTACCTGAGTAAGATTGTGTGTTTTTTATTCTGAGCAGTGGTGTATGAGCCTCTATTTTATGGGTTTTTTAGGAACAAACTGAAGAAACCTCATGGTACTAGATTTAAAAAAAATGAAGTGTGGGTAACTTGCTAAGTGCCTGATCTTGAAAAAAACAGAGATATTTTATGATCTTTAGACAAATGTCCTTTGGTAACCTGTCCTTTAGTTACCTCTCCTTTCTCATAAAACCATGATTTATTACTTTCCTTTTATCAAACTACAGTTTATCCCCATATCAGGTGGATAATGTTCACCTGCACACATAATGCACACACACACACACACACACACACACACACACACACACACACACACAGAAAAAAGAAGACATGCTCACCAGTAAAGGAAAGAGGTGAAAATAAATACACTGATGATACTGAAGGGGAAGATGTGAATGATGTAGGCCAGGAACATCTGCCATTTCTGGTACAATCCATCTTTACTCTCCTGATCAGCTATAGCTCTCAAAGCAGGGACTGCATGAAACACAGTATATATTTTAAATATTTAAAACAAAGTGTTATATTAACAGTCTGTGAAACACCGGATTGGTTTTCAAGTCCGTCCGTCAGCTCTAAGTCTTTGGTTCCAATATGTATGGTGCCCTATGCACTTTAGTGGTGTAATTTTCACTCTGCTTGTGTTTCTTCTGTTGGAGTTTACCAATGGTGGTAATGGTGTATGGTCATGAAAAATTGGAAAGGACAGTTTAAACTGGTTGAATATATCTTAGAATGTTTTCCGAATGTGAAAATCCAATTATTTTATCTGCTACAAAAAAATTAGGAGCTCAAGTCATTCTATCATTGATCTATTTTGACCTTTATATATGTGAACAATACAATCACCGGATTTAGATTTACATAGTTTCATTGGTGATGCACAGAGTAATGGAGCAACTCACACAAGGCCACAGCATTCAGCATGCCTGTGTATGGCGAAGCCCCCATGGCTTGGTAGATAATACCAATCCGGTCTTGCACTGCACCCTTAGTGACATCATTATCAAGATTCATGACAAAAAACGCCACAAACAGGCCATAGATGAGATTTTGAGAGAGACGCATGATGACTCCCATCCTGTCCCGAGACAAGTTCCGTACTGTTCTCCTGTAATGAGCAAATGGGAATAATAAGAAGGGAATTATTTTATCAGAAAGAACTGACTTTGGTCCAATGTAAAATGCTATTGATCAAATAGAACTGCCCACCAATATAACATTCTCACCTTAGGAGGACACCCAATTTGGACATACAGCTGGGGGACTCTTTGCTCTTGAAGGGAATCATAGGCTTATTAGCACACATACAGCTCTGCCGAATCTTCCACATCATTTTCTGATAGATCTCTGATCTCCGGTATGCTGAGGTTATATCATGCATGCGTCTGGAGGTGGCAGCTTCTCTTTCACTGGAACGGGTATCTACTGAAGTCAGGTCCACTGGAGGTCAGAAAAGAGTTCCTCAGTTATTCTATTATTTTATAATCATTTTATCCGACTGAGTAGAATTCAAACAATCTGTCCACAGCATTTACTTAAGTTTAAATCAGCAGGAAAAGTAGGGTCATCATGCTACTTGTGTGTTCTCAGTCTTATGCCATGCATAGCTTTGAAGTTTTGTTACTTCCATCATACCTGATCCAGATTATCAGGTTGAGATTTGGTAATAATAACAATTACTACTGATAAAGTGGACAGCACTATGCAAAAACACATTGGTTGAAACAACCAATATATTGGTTAAATGCAACCAGTATGAATGATTAAAAATGTACTTAGCCAAAACAGTGAGTGCCTCAAACAATCGACTTTCGTCAACTACATAGTAACATTAGGTCATATAATTTGCATATGATTGGCATTTCCTAATGAACCCCATAGACCAAAAGTAGAGGGATTTATAGGCCTATATATGTTACAACCCAGAAAGTCCAGCTATAGGTCCTATTTAGTGTTTGAATACAGTGAGCCATGGATTAAAGACTATACAAGCATCAGTCTGATCACCATTTTTTCTGAACACCATTTTTGGACTGTAGTCCTAATCAGAATTCATAATCAGAATACATGATTCATGTTTATCGTTTATAATGTTTTTTTTTGTTTGTTTGTTTTTTTACCAATTTAGTGACAACCAATATTGATTGATAACAGCAACCAATATATATGGATTACTTTGTGTTCCTGGCAACCAAAATATTGGTCACTACAACCAAATTTTAACCAATTTGTTTTTGCAGTGTAAATAAAGTTACTGAAGGGGGTTTAAATGTGTTTCTCAGATTACTCAGACCATTAACAGAATCTCCTCTATTTTCTCTCCTTGACCCACCCATTATCTACATCACATATCCATCAAAGTTGTTGGGGAAGTTAGAGCCACTCTCAGCTGATTTTAGGTGAGAGAGTTGGTGAACACAAACACAAGTAACCAATTACACTCACAATCACACCTATGGGCGATTTAGAATAGCCAGTTCACCTCATCCACATGTTACTTAACTATGGGAAGAAACCTGAGAAGCCTGAGGGAACTCATGAAGGCATGGAGATAACAAGCAATATTCATAAAGGAAAGCCCCAGTCGAACCCAGAACCTTCTCGCTGTAAGGTGACAGTGCTAAGCTATGCCATCCTCCTCTATTTTGATTATAATCATTAAGATCCTGTAAGTTTCTTGTTTCTGAAATAATTACTTTTATTAACGAATGTATTAAGATATAAAGTTAATAATATTTTTATTGCATTTAACTGTGAATGTACATGTAATTGTTTATCTAGGTACCTAGCCTTTTACTGTGATATTATTTTTCATGTGAGTGATGATGCTTGGTCTTTTTCTCTCTATTTTTTACACTTCGTAATGATGTAATGACCTATCACCCTAAATACTGTATGTCTCCACTGTGTCCTGCTGAGGGTTTGATTTATCCTGTTGAGAGGGCTTTTAAGAGATCCAGTTTCTAAGTTAAACCTATTTGGGAAACAACTATCCATCCCCAGAGGAGGCATTTTTTTCCCCAAGAGTATATTGCAATTGAGTCTTCTTTAATGTCGAAGTTTGTACTCGTAGCACCTCCGCCTCACAGCAAGAAGAACTGGGTTTGATTCCCCGGCTCGGGGCGTTTCTGTGTGGGGTTCGCATGTTCTCCCTGTGCTTGCGTGGGTTTCCTCTGGGTACTCCGGTTTTCTCCCACAGTCCAAAAACATGCACAGTAAGCTAATTGTTGTGTGTGTGTGTGTGTGTGTGTGTGTTGGCCCTGCGATGGCCTGGCGTGCTGTCCAAGGTGTACCCCGCCCTAGCCCGGAGTCAGCCGAGATGGACGCCAGCCTCCCCGTGACCCTAATAAGGATTAAGCAGCTTAGAATGGATGAATGAGTTCAATAGTAAGTTTCTTCAGAACCTATAAGTGGTTTATTTCATTGCTCCTTGTGTGAAAGTGTTCATCGCAGAATACTTTTAGGAAGCTAACATCATGGAAAGAACCACTGAATGTTTTTTGTAATTTAAATTCAAGTGGTTTCTGTTTCACCTTGGATGGATGGAAACAAGAAAATGTGAATAGATGAGTGTGATGGCTTATAGTCAAAATAATTTACCATAAATGTCAAATGGGTTGCAATACTCAGGACATTCGAAGCCACAGCTGTTGAAAAAATCCACCATCTCACCAGGATCTCCACAAAACACTAACTCTCCACAGCTCATGATAGCGATCCTGCTGAAGACCTGCAGCCAGATATACACCCACAGTTCTGCTAATTACCACATCGCCATTTTGTAAGTTCATTACCAAGTCATATAAACTAATAAAACATTAACATTTATGACTGTCTTTTATGATAAAATAACAAAGATATGAAAGATTTGTAATCAAATTGCTTATACAGTTAATGCCAGTAAGTCATTTTTGACAGAAGTGATATGGAACGTATTTGCACTTACTCTAAAGAGCTCTGAGCGGGGCTGATGGATAGTCACTATGACTATACGGTCCCTACTGGCCAGTTCTGCCAGCAGTACTACAATCTGATTGGCTGTCATACTGTCCAGGCCTGTGGTTGGTTCATCCAGAAGGATCACCTCTGTAATGAAGGTCATAAAGTAAGATCAAATCCATAAACAACTTTTGAGGAGTCCACTTTGTTGAGGAACTTTTAGTTTAGCCTCACATAACTCATTAGTTCATCCAATTTAAAGCCTAATTAATTGCATGATTAATCCATTTCCTGCTTGATTAAAGAAGTCAGCAGAAAGAAAGCCTTTCTAATTAAACATGGTTGGTTAATGCTTGGGGTAGGGTTCCAGGATACCACTCAGGTCTGAAGAGCTAGATAAAATGCCCCAGAGGAACCCTCATGGACCACAGCTTTAATTCCATATATGCATATTTGATAACTCTGCTTTAGACTCTAAATATTCTCTGTGGGGATAAGAGCTCGAATCTTTATTTATTTATTTATTTATTTACTTTTTTATTTCAGTTTTACTTATAATTATTATTATTATTATGTTAATGTCTGTTGTCCTTCAAGTGTATATTTATGATTGTAGGCTGATAAACGGATGCATACTTACTGGGATCTTGGAGCAATTGACCAGCGATGGAAACTCTCCTCCTCTCTCCTCCTGAGATGCCAGGAAAGACCCGGCCTCCGATCACAGTGTTAGCTACCTGACTTAGACTCAGTTCAGCCATTACAGCAGCCACCTTGCACAGATATCCAATGATTGAGAGTCATGCACTGATGAGTTTATAAATATATTAAGGGGCTCCCAGTCTTTATAGTGATAGGAAGGAAATCACCTTCTTGCGGATGGCATCAGCTGAGCGCTGCCTCAGAGCCAGATGAGCCGTGAATGTGAGTGTCTCCTCTACTGTCAGATAACTCAGGAGATTGTCGCTCTGAGATGCAGTGAGAAAATGATAGTGCCCATTAGAGAAGAATGACAGAGAAATGCTTTGACACAAACACCTGAGAATATAGTACACCATAACAGCCTGATTCATTTAACAGCATAGGGAAGGACTTTAGAAAGCCATTTCCATGTCTATCATTCACACACCCAGCAATTTTTACATGAAACCTTTTCAATATCTTATTTGATAGGTATTATGGCACAATACAACAAGCAGGGTATCTAAACCATACAGTATTAGAACTCAAAATAATCCTTAACCCATACATGCATCCGTGTCTCTCACATGTTTGTACGCACCATAAGAAGTGCCACTTATATATCATAAATTCATCTACAAACATTAATAACACTTTAAATCTGTCTTGAAGTGCCTTATTTACAATATAATAATAATAATAATAATGATGATGATGATGATGATGATGATGACAATGATGATTCGACTGATGATGTAAGGTATAAATTTAAGATACCGCGAGCTGGTTGCAAGCTATTAGGAATTTGCCTTCCACAATTTTTCAAATAGTAAAATATTACTGCTATATTAATTTTTTTTAAAATTCCCCCTCAAAAAAGACTATAAATAATAAAACGTTTTTCACATTATTATATACTGCAGTTCTGATTAAAATTTACTCCGTTTCTTAGTGTTATTAATGACTACATCACCAGCTCTGTATGTCTGAGAGAATTAAATTAATGACAGGCTTAGTTTACAGCACCCAAGTGTCCTGAAAATGTTATCTGTAATAGTGTAAGATTAAATAACAGCCGTCTCTTAATTATTATTTAATTTCACAGTGGATACACATGAATAGGTCAGAGAGAGATAATTTAAGTGTTCTTAGGTGTACTTCAGTGTGTATAAAAATGTATAGGTCTGCTTCACAAACTTGACCTCTAGTAACCCAGGCCAATAGTTCTTACCTGCTTAATGTGATTGCTGTATGTTCAAAGATCAAGCTTTGATTAGTCAGCATCTATAAACACACATACTAACCTGAAGCACGTAGGAGAAACAATCCTGAAACTGTGCTTGCTTCACTTTCCTTCCATTTACAAACACTTCCCCAACAAGGGTGCCAGTATTTCCAATACGCCCCGCAATAGAGTCTAACAGTGTGGTTTTCCCAGAGCCTGAAAACAAATTCTAATCATTAGAATCTTTACAGGTTTTTTCCTATAACATCATCCATAATATAGTGGTTATAATAATAATGCTAATTGCTCAATGATTTAGTTAGTAATGTTGTGTAGCTGAGCATAAACATAATAAAAAAAAAAAGCTATATTAGAATAAGACTATTTATAATCATAGTCATGGGATAGCAATCATAAAACATTATCTAGTGACTTCTGGGTGAACACAGTTTGCTCATGTGGGTGCCAGCTGGAAGGTACGTTATTGCTGTCCTTCTTTTTCAGTTATGCTCTCAGTGACCCTCATTCATTATGAGATGGGTTATTAAACTAAAAATCCACAGCAGCAGACACGGCAAAAACCTCACCCGAGTTTCCCAGGATGCCCATTATCTGACCACTGTCCACATGAAATGACACATCATTCAGGATCTGCCGAGTCCATTTCTTTCTGTAGGATGGGAGATCCCACCAGGGTCCTACACGCTCACTGACACACAAACACTTTCATAAAATCATATTTCATGCAAATGAATGTATAGTTTAAATAATTCCTCTTGGATGTACCATTTGTGCAGATTTCAATAGCACTAATCATTCAAATCACAAACAATTTTCTAATATAAAATGCATTTTCAATAAATACATCAGATTAATCACTAAGAACACAATTGGATTTCTTTTTAAAGAAGTTATTATTTATTACAGCAAGCAGTAAAACAATAGCATATGCTCAAAATAATTATTTCAATACAACTATAAAGTGATCATTCAGTTTATGTGCTATGCAGCAAAATATTTAACAATTTATCAAAGAGCAAGTACATTTTTTCACCTTTAATATTTTACTTTGAAAATTCGGACAAAATAAAACTATGTGCAAAAACCATTTTTTAGCTTTTTTTTGTGTGTATTAACTTTATTATAAAAATAACTTTAAATTAAATATAAACATAATTATAATATAATAATAATCTACATTAATAAACTTATTAAGTCCCAGTGATAAATGTAGACTATATGATTTTTTTAACAGCTGGTTAAAATGATTATTTTTACTGTGGGAGCTTATTGGTGAGTCCCTATGGTCTTCATTTCTTAAATTGGGTGTAAACACTACAGTGATCTTGCAGCCCTACCATGAATGCGATTCAAGCCAATCCAATAGAGCTAAAAATAACTATAATTATTATTTAGAGTCCTTTAGACAAGTATGAACTTTTGTATTTATTATGAAACAGAAATCATCCTGACATGTACATGTTCTCTATTTTGTATTGTTTTTTATAGACTAATAAAAGGTTTAGAGAAAGTTGACATGACCCTAGTCTAATATTATTAGTAATGTCTTGTTTCTTTCTTACCTGACTGTGTAGGATACTTTGCTCACACTGAGACAACAGGACGGTTGTTTTTGGTTTGAGGGTGCTGGACTCTGGATGTCTGTCGTTTTCTCAGAAACAAACTTGAAGGATTCATTACAGCCGTTTTTTTGGCCATTGGCCTGGATGGAGTACGAATTCCTCATGCTAACTCATGTAATATCTTGTGGACATTCAGCCTTCCAGATCCTCCAGGTCCAATTTTGCTACTGCAAGAAAGTACAAATCCACTAGTCGGGCTAGTCTAGCGTACATTACACCAGTGAAGTTGGCACCCTAAAAAGTAGTTCTTATCAGTGGACCTTTGCCCTGTACTGTATATAGAGAGAGCTCTGACAGTGCCTACTTCTCTACTATATGCTATCCCGGCAAAGGGACAGGCAGCTACTTCTGCAGGTTTTCAACCTAAACAGAGGGGCCTCTGACCCCAGTTCAGCACCTTTTCTGCTCCTGATAGCTTGACGCCATGACTGATGACATTGTGTTCGATTCTGAAAGCAGCTCCAGCTTCCCAGCACTTCCTGAAGACAATGAGGTGAGTGACACTAGAAAGGAGACAACAGGCAAGGATGCTTACCAATAATATGTAAACAGTCATATCAGTGAGGATATTCAATCATATTCAGTCCTTATGTGTATTCTTCTCAGTCCCCTCTTTGGTATTATCTCTAAACTACTGTAGTGACGTCACCTGTTGGTGGAATTCATGCAGAAGGAAGCAGTATTAAAATTCTGTATTATGTAATTAGAACGTGTGCCATTATTTAAATGGACTCTGAACTAGGCCAAAATTCACCATTATCTACTGGCACAGGACAAATCTGATGAAAAAGATATGTTGTTTATCTGCTATAGAAATGCATGTGCTTTATAAGTTGCTCAGACTGACAGTGACACGTCTGCAGAACTATTGTTTCTTCTGAGTTCTTTGCCTCGGTGTACTATACCCACATTCATGGCTGGAAATGAAGCTAAGAGTTGCTCCTTAGTACTCTTGCATCAGAACATTTTTAGTATGTTTAAAAAGCATCGCCTTCTAAAACAAGCTTAACGTGTAATGTTTGAACACAGGTGTTTATTAACTTCTCATTCCTGCACACAGGGAAGAGATACCAGGCTGTTTTCCTCTGGGGAAGAGGACAGCAGTCTGTATTTTACCTACAGTGGGGGTTGCAATAAACTGGAAGTCAGAGACCTGCACTATCAGGTATTTAGATTGAGACAATAGGAAACTCTTCTTAAATTAATCAAATGCTCACTTCTGTAAAGGTTACATGAAAATGACATTGGATAAAACAATGCACTGGTCATTTTCCTGCCACTTAATCATGTCTGTTGCTTATTGCGGTGTGTACTCAAGGTGGACACGGCAGCGCAGATCCCCTGGTATGAGAGACTGTCAGAGCTTAAGATGCCCTGGGAGATGCGGGGCAACAAGCAGACTGTGATCAAAGACCTGAATCTGAGAGTGCACAGTGGCCAGATGCTGGCTGTTATTGGCAGCTCAGGTAGGAATGACTCTCAGACACATCAGGAAAATGATCATTCAAGTTAAATTGGGCTACTAAGGTGATTCTTAAAATTACTTCTTGAATTACTTCTTGATTACTTCTTGAATTTTTGAAGAATACAAAATACAAAATTACTTTGCAGTTCACACTACAAATGTTCAACATCAGACAAATGTAGACAGTTCTGTTATAAAGCAACGTGTTTTTGCATATAAAGTGATAGTTACATTTTTCTTTATTGATTTTTGCTTTGGCCTCCACAGGCTGTGGAAAGACCTCCCTACTGGACATTATAACATGTCGAGATGAAGGAGGCACCAAGAAATCTGGAGAAATACTCATTAATGGCAAGGTCTGCACACCTTCACTTGTGAAGAAAAGCATTGCCCATGTCCGACAGGATGACCGCTTGTTACCCCATCTGACAGTACGAGAGACTCTCACATTTGTGGCCAAACTTCGCCTACCAACACATTTTACACAGGCACAGAGAGATCAAAGGGTAAGGCATACAGCACTCATAAACTCTTCCAAATGTCCTTGAAGTCTTTGTCCATGGCCTTCAATTACAGTATTCACTCACAGCCTGAGGGAAAGGTTAAGCAATACTCAATTTTCTCAGTTATTCAAATCAGGGTAGGGTTCAAAATTCATTAGGTGACAATTCTCGTTTGCAGTGCAGAGAAAGTGAAGTGACTATGAAAGTGAGTAATATTTTTATATCAATACTGACGAAGGCCATCTCTTAGTCATGTCAAGCATTTGACTGTAGCAGAAAAAAAAATGAGCCACAAAATTTTGACATGATTCAACTCAGGGATGTGAGATGTCATACATGTCATACTTACCAGTTGTCAGTATGGGTTGAGTTCACAGTTCAAGGCTACCAGAGATGTAATACTCAGCAATAAAAGCAATTAAACAGAAGCTGATGTGCTTCACTGATAGAAAAGGTCACCCAAGTTTATCATACAACATACAGTCAAAAGTAAGTATGTTTTTGTAAAGAAAAGCTTGAAACAAATTGTTGCTTCAGGTCTCACTCTAAAATACAAGCACTTCACAGAGTGCAAATCCCTGCCAATTTCCCTCCTTATTTTCATTTCTGCTACATATTATTTTCACAAGTCTTTTCTCAACAAGCCCTATATATTTCAACACTCAGGATTAGATTTGGGATGCTACTTGGGTCCTGACCAAACTTTAGATTGTGATAGGTCTCCTCCTTGGCAGATATTATTTAAAGATACAAATATTCACAATTCAACATGTTACAAAAAGAAATATAATTACCATTTTGGGAACTACAAATTTCAAATTTATTTGTCACATACAAAATCATACACAGTACAATATGTAGTGAAATGCTTGTTACGACTGTCCTATATTTGAAGAATAAAAAAAACCAAAACTATCAATATCAAGAAGAGAAATAAGAGATCAATAACAATAACAGTAACTATATGAAGGACACCAATAGTTAAATAAAGTTGTCCAAACAGTGCCCAGTTGTCACACACAAAGATGTCCAGTGAGTGTTGTTGTGTGTGCAGAGTAGTGCAGGGTGTACAGAGAGTGCAGTGTCTGTGTGCAACAACCAGCTGAGGTGGAATGTAATGTTCATGTGTAGGGTAGAGTCTACAAAGTCCAGGTACTAGTTGTTCTGGTTCAGGGCCCGAATGGCCTGCGGGAAGAAGCTCCTCCTCATTTGCTCAGTGTTTGCTGACCGCAACAGAGAGAAGAGTCCATTGTTGGGATGGCTGAGGTCTTTTGTTATCTTCCTGGCCTTGGTCCAGCACCGCTTGCCGTATATAGTGTCCAGGTCAGGAAGCTCGATATGGATGGT
>JBCNYH010000027.1:40756760-40768483 GCA_039654325.1 Tandanus tandanus | reverse complement strand
CTTCCTGTCAGGATGCTCTCAATGGTGCAGGTGTAGAAAGTCTTTAGCACCCTTGAGGGCAGTTTAAAGTCCTTCAGAACTTAACTGAAACGGAATCTTGTTAAACACTTAATATGATGTATGTCCTGTGAAACATTTATTCCGTTTAAGTGAATTTTCATGAAATTACAGAAGTTGATTGAAAGGTTTTAAAGGAAGTTACAAGTTTTATTTTAATCGTACATGCTAAGTTAGCCTGATGAAGCAGTCTGTGTAGGTGGATGATGTCATTGCTGAGCTGAGGTTGAGACAATGCGCTAACACACGAGTGGGAAACAACTACGTCCGAGGTGTATCTGGTGGAGAGAGGAGAAGGGTCAGCATTGCTGTTCAGCTTCTATGGAACCCAGGTGAGTCGAAGATACAACAAAGAAAATCGCCTTACTGGTACAGGTCTACAAAATCTTTTATCAAGCAATTTCTCCCCCAGAAGATAAGCATGATTTATCTTTATGGCTAACAGCTACAAGAAATTTTCAACAAAACTGGATACTACTTTTTTTTAGGTATTCTTATCCTGGATGAGCCTACTTCAGGTCTAGACAGCTTTACTGCTCACAACCTGGTTATCACCTTGTCTCGTTTGGCCCGAGGGAACCGTCTGGTCCTGCTCTCAGTGCACCAGCCACGCTCAGACATCTTTCAGCTCTTTGACCTGGTGGTGTTGCTCTCCTCTGGCTCAGCTGTGTACTGTGGACCTGCCAAAGACATGGTGCCCTACTTCACATCGCTGGGGCATCCATGTCCACGCTACTGCAATCCTTCTGATTTCTATGGTGAGTGAGTCGTGACTGACTGAAACACAAATCAATGAATATATAAGAGATGACTCGGTTTGATGAAGGTATCTGAATCGTTTCTATCCACTTAGTGGACTTGATCAGCATTGACCGCCGCAGCTCTGAAAAAGAAACTGAGTGTCTAGAAAGGACAAGAGTCTTGGCAACCCAGTTTGCAGAGAAAGTGAAGAACACTGATGACTTCATCTGGAAGTCTGAGGAGCATGATGCTCCAGTGTTAGATAATAATATCCAAAGGTAAATCTCTGTAGGATTCTCTCGTTAATACAGTAGTAGATTTCAGACGGAAATGCAAGGTCTGTTCTTCATAAAGAGAGAAAATGAGTAGCAGCACACATCTCTGTCATTGTTCTTTTACTAGCAACATCCATTCTATACCAAAAGCTGAAACAAGTATCACAGTGTCCCAAAGACAGGACCACCGACCAGGCCGGCTAGACCAGTTCTGCATTCTGATTAGGTGAGAAAACCCACCACACTGAAGGTTAAATGGAAGGTGAACATACTGTGGAGAAACACATCATGCTACAAGGAAATGGAGTTCAATCTGATACTTAAGAAATGTCAATGTAATCAATGTTCAGTGTAATTCCAAAACAATATCAACAGTAGCAGTTTCAATTTACGTATCAATAAGAACAGCGGCTTATTTCTGATATATCGAAATAATGTTTATTCTGTTTACAGTAGATTATATCTTACTATATCTCAAAGATAAACAGCATGATTTAGGTGGTTAGTGTACACTTGGAAGTTACCATGAAACTAATAAGGTCAAATATCACAGTGGTGATTAAATACTTCAGTATTTCTTCCCATGTTGTCTTTCATTTTTGGGTACAGGTGGTTAAGGCTCTGATTACTGATCCATAGATCAGGGGTTCAAGTCCCAGTACCACCAAGCTGCCACTGTTATGCCCTTGAGCAAGGCCCTTAACCCTCAACTGCTCAGTTGTATTAAAAAAAAAAAAAAGTAAGTTGCTCTGGACAAGGGCGTCTGCCAAATACTGTAAATGTAAATGCATGTCTGTACCGCCAGGCGGCAGGTATTTAACGATTTCCGTGACCTGGTGACGCTGGTGGTACATGGCCTAGAGGCCCTGCTAATGTCACTGCTCGTGGGCTTCCTCTACTTTGGGGCAGGTGAAGAGAAGCTGCCTATACAAGACACAGTAGCCCTGCTCTACATGATTGGAGCACTCACACCATTTGCTGTGGTACTGGATGTTATAGCCAAATGTGAGTCTCAATTTCAAGCACAGGTCAAAACTATTCCATTCGAATATACTTGAGAAAAAGTTAATTCCTACTTTGCATCTATATAGTTTTGATGTATATTGTTGTTGTGGTATTTACAGGTCATTCAGAGAGAGCCATGCTGTATCATGAACTGGAAGATGGAATGTACTCAGTCACCCCCTATTTTTTTGCCAAGGTACATGTACATTTCAAGTAAAAAATAGCAGGACCACAAGGAGGCAGCAAAGTTCCATGCATTCATTCATTCTCCATACCGTTTTATTAGTTGCTTGTCAAGTATGCGCTAGACCTAATTCCAGCTGGCACTGAGCAAAAGGTGGAGCACACACTGGAGAGGTTACCAGTGGAATGTGGAGCACTTGAGAGAAATCCATGTACACTGCCTGACCAAAATAAAGTTGAGCACTCTAATATTTTGTTGGACCACCTTTAGTCTTGATTGCCATGTGTAATCTCCACCGCATTGCTGCTTCAGTTGGTCAAGTTGAGGTTCAGCAATATTACGTGGCAATAAAATGACGTCAGCTGACAACCTGAATGCCCAGTTTCTCCCCTCAATGGACTTTTTCTTCCTTGATGGCACGGATATTCAATTGGTGCTGAAATAGTGAGTGAGTGGTTGAGGGAGCATGAGGAATCATTTTCACACATGAACTGGCACCACAGAGTCCTGACCTTAACCATAATGAAAGTCATTGGGTTGTGCTGTAGAAGACTTTATGAAGTGGTTCGATTTTCCCGTCATCAATTCAAAATGCTGGTGAAAAATAAATCCAACTCTGGATGGAAATAAATGTTTTACTTATGTCTTAATAATGCCATGGTGCTTAGACACTGTAATCAAGGCCAATGGCGGTACAAAAATATTAGAGTGTGGGACTTTTTTGGCTGGGCAGTGCATCTTATTTTTATTACTGGAAAATAGAGGTCTAAAACCTTCTGTGAGTATCTGTGCATCCCTCTCTCAGGTCCTGGGTGAGTTGCCAGAGCACTGTGCCTTCACACTGGTATATAGCTTGCCTATCTATTGGCTAGCTGGCCTCAATGAGTCACCAGACCGCTTCCTACTCAACTTCATGTTGGCATGGCTGATGGTGTACTGCAGCCGCTCCATGGCTTTGTTCACGGCAGCTGCGCTACCCACCCTCCAAATATCAGCCTTCATGGGAAATGCCCTTTTCACTGTTTTCTATCTGACTGGTGGCTTTGTCATCAGCCTGGACAACATGTGGCTAGGTAAGAACCTGCCATCCAGTCATTCAAAAATTTTAAAAACAACAACAAACAGCTAACTCCTGATCTGATCAGTGTTCTCCCTCCTTTAGTTGCTTCCTGGTTTTCCTATATTTCCTTCATGCGCTGGGGTTTTGATGGGATGCTGCAGGTTCAGTTCCGTGGCCTCAAATATTCAGCCAGCCTGGGAAACCTGACCATCAATGTAGATGGCATTAAAGTAAGAACAGACATTTATTGCAGATTCATTTCCCCACCTTAAAAATGCCATTAGTAATGGTGAAATTCTAACGTGGTTTCATTTATTTTGGCCCTGCCAGGTGGTGGAGTTGATGCACATGAACCAGTTCCCACTATACTCCTGTTATTTAGTGCTGATTGCTGTAGTGCTGGTTTTCATGTTGCTCTACTATCTATCCCTTAAGTTCATTAAGCAGAAGTCCAGTCAGGATTGGTGAAGAAAAAATGTTATCCCCTCTGCAGCCCAAAGCATATAGCTGCGGTACCACCATGTTCTCATTACACACTGAGGTGATATGGGAGAACTCTGGGGGGGAAAAGACTGTCCTGCACATACTGACAGGTTTGTCAGTGCTGTGATTACTGACTTACTTTATCCAACAATTTTCTGCTTCTGACAGACATACAGGGTGAAGATCAATATGGCAAAATAAACATATTGTAAGTTGTTTTGAGGGCAATTTTTTTTTTTTTTTTAAATAATGACAGATTTAAAAAAAGCCACATTGTTGATGGAAAGTCATGATAGCTCCAGGTTTGAACTATTTATTCATTTATATTATATTATTAAATTCCCAAATTTCCATCTGGAGATTGGCATGAACAGTTTTTTCCACCACTCAAACCTATATGACAAGGAAACATACCGTGATTATGGGAAGGGACACTATTAGGAACAAAATGGTAACAGGTTGAGCAGCTGGTGTTAAGTGTTTATTTGCCGACCCTGTTACGCATTCACCAAAGGCTAGAGAATGAATAGATGTCAAATCCCAGATATTTTGGCAAAAATACACAATATGTGATACATACTGTATATAAGGAAAGTGATGTACCATTAACAACCTAAATATTCACAGCCCATATTTTCTAACTCAGATCATGTTCATGCTTATGAGTGTTTGAGTTGCTGATTAGACTAAAACCGAGTTTCACTGGATGGCAGCAAAGCACCATGCACATCCTTTTTTGCCAGATATCTATCTACATCTTTCATGTTTATATTCTATACTGTAATTATTAGAGTTATAGATGTAAAAGCATATTTAAGGGATATCTTATGTTGCACTATCAAAGTATTTCTATGTTAGAATCCAGATGGTAGTTTTGCACTAATGCAAACCCAATAAATGTAGCAAGAAAAAAAAAATTGAGTTAAGTGGTAACTGTGTATTATTTATCTTTTTGGCCATGTTTTTATTAATCATTTAAATGTATAATATACACACAGCCTTCTGCAAGGTTAGATGGTTCCCCTTTATTCAGTAAATAGTATGTACTGTGTAAAGGGTGCACAAAGAAAACTCCACGAAAGAAAGTTACCTCCACCAAGGATTAGGTTATTGAGTATTATGGTCATTGTTTGCAACATTACACAAAAAGTTCTGAATTAATGCTTTTTTTGTGTGTGTGTGTGTGTGTGTGTGTGGAGTATGGCATCAACCTGGGGAATTTCTAAAGAATTCTCTTTCGTTGTAGGATGGGGCAATTTTAACAATTTTAGCAAAACTGACAATAAGGAGGACAGTGAGCTGCCTTGATGAGGGTTTGCACTTTGAGTGCTTCTAGTTATTCTTAGTTTAATTATTTGGCTATAGCCAATTGGCTCCCACTATAGTGTTCTCTGCAAATCAGAGAAGACAGTTACCAGTGTATAGGATAAAGGCTGACACATGTGAAGCCAGACATGTTCATGGTTTTAAAGCAATGCACTACGAGAAGAACAAAGTGCCATATCCTCTATACACAATTCAACAGACCAGCCTGCGTCTCTCTGATTAGCAGGGCAAAGAAGACGAATGCCATCCTTCAAACCCTGATATTCTCTAGGACTCCTGTCCAGGGATTCATTTGGTAAAATCACAATTCAAACTTCAATCACCACATACCCTTAACATTCTTTACAAAGCTGGCATTAACTTTGCACTCATGTGGATTGGAGAAAAAAAAAATAAAAACATGAACCTGAAAACAAACGTGTAACACATTTATTAGCATAAATACTTCTGTACATGACATTATTTGCTTTCAATGCGGTTGTAATGAATAAGAGTTTACCAAGCATCACTGACTTCACAGCATAAGATGATCTGGGAATACATATAAAAAACATGAGAATCGAATAACAAGGGACTCTAGTTATCTGTAGAACTCTTTGTGAGCGAGGCCTTCAGTTTATCTGCGTAGAACCTGAACGTCTCCTGTGGAGAGAACAGAACTAACATTAGAAAAATATATATATTTATACATTTTAGGAAAGAAAAACGGGAAGAAATCCAAAAATTGAGGCACTCCATGCAACATGATTTCTCTCTCTCTCGTTACATTTCTTTTCATCATATCATTTTCCAAAAAGCCTGTCTGCCGTCCAAATCAACACCTGTTCCTCTACAGCAGACTAATATAAACTAATAAGAACAAAACAATTCTTCCCTGTGGTTGTATTTCGCAAAAGAAATACGTTACCATCTTTACACTCTGGCCTCCTTCAAATTCGACTAATTAAATGGCAACCATTTCAAAAAGCAGGCCTCTTTTTTTGTAGAAGGTAAGAACTTTCAGATTACCGTGGCTCAGATGTTGTGCTTTCTCCCTATTAATGTTGTAATTAAAGTCAAAAAGTAGCAAAAGCCTAATAGCAGGACCAGATGCAAACAGCCCCTTAATTTCTTTCCTTATCGGAGCGCTCAGGAAAGGTTAGCCTTGTCCCGTGGGAAAGAGAGAAAAAAGAAGCAGAGACAGAGGGCATTGCTTTGTTAAAGTTAAAGGGAGAGTGCTGGGGTTTTGGGCGAGTAATAGTTTGGCAGGCTCTTGTTCTAAGAGATTTCTAACACAGCAATAGTGCCCCTAAATAATACAAGAGTAGAGAGCTAACGCTACCCAGAGCAATTATGATGGTAATGTAGGGCTGAGAAGTGATGATGAGGTGAACTGTAGATGATGGTGTTCATGCAAGGACGTGGTCACCTTGGAAAGGGAGGTGTACAAGTATTCTAGGTTTCTTAGAGCTTTTAAAATCAGAGAATGGCCAGTTCCTGACTCTGTGCATTTGTGTTTTACTGAATACGCTTCATAAACATCCCAGAGAGAATGTTTAGAATGTTGTTATAATTAACAATTATGTGCAAAACGTGAGATGGATGCTGATGAATAGTCCTGAGATGGGTCTTCAAGGAGACTATTTAATTCAGCAACATCCACCGAGCCTGAGGCGCATTACTGTACAATATATGCTATACAAAAATATAAAACAAATTCTAGAAGCAGTTATAAATGTATAAAACAAGATTTTTAGATTTGTATAGTCTTTTTTTTGGTTTGTTTTACATATTTTAACTATTACAGGAGGTCAGCTGTCTTTTCATCTACAGTGTTTAACTCATAGCTGCACCTTCAGAAATCAGCTTTAAAATGTTATTTTACCATAAAGCTTGAAGCCATGCGTGACTACACTTTACTGACACATAAAACACAGAAAAGACCAGCTTTGGCTTGAGCAGCTATTGAAACTTGCACAAGACATTCATCAGTGAACACAGACACAACCAATTACCATTAAGGCCGATATATAATGCCAAAAATAATTTTAAACCCACATATATACAGTGGTGCTTAAAAGTTTGTCAACCCTTTAGAAGTTTCTATATTTCTGCATAAATACGATCAAAAACATCAGGTTTTCACTCAAGTCCTAAAAGTAGGTGAAGAGAACCCAATTAAACAAATGAGACAAAACAAATTATACTTTAACATTTAGAGATGATCAATCAACTGGTTGAAAATCAGGTGTGAGTGAGCACCCCGTTTTATTTAGGGACAAGTGAGCTGCCAAAGTCTGATCTTCATAACAATACTTTTTTCTTTTTAAATGTTTAAAAAAAATTTATAATTTGTAGCTGGGAACAGTTGCTCTCTCTGGTCAAATTGTGGTGATTTATAATGGCATAAAATATGGAGATTTCTGAGAAAAAGAGCTGTTGATCATGAGGCTGGAAAAGCTTACAAAACCATCTTCAAAGAGTTTGGACTCCACCAACCCAATGTAAGACAGACTGTGTACAAATGGGAGAAATTCAAGACCATCGTGGCCCTCCCTAGGAGTGATCAAACAACTAACATCAGTCCAGGAGCAATGCATGGAATAGTCCAGAAGGTCTCAGTGGAACACAGGGTAACTTCTACGCAATTAAAGGCCTATCTCCCATTGGCTAATGTTCATGCTCTTTACATGTACAGCATTTAGCAGACACTCTTATCCAGAGCGACTTACAGAAGTGCTTTAAAGTCACTATCAGTGAATATATTCTTATACTGGTTTGTCAGGACACAGACCAAGTACACCATCAGTCAAAAACTCAGTGGGTTGGTGTTGTGTGCAGGGTTTGTGTGTGTGTGTGTGTGTGTGTATGTGTGTGTGTGTGTGTGTAAAACAGTGCTTATCTAAGTACTGCTGACAAAGGTAGGTTTTCAGCCGTCGCTTGAAGATACCCAGTGACTCAGCTGTCCGGCCCTTTAGTCTACCATCAGAAGAGCACTTAATGATGTGCAGGCAGGCCTTCAAGGACAAAGCCACTGCTTTCCAAAAAGAACACTGCTTCCCTTCTACAGTTTGTAAAAAAAAACCACATGGACAAGCCAGAACGCTATTGGAAAAAAAGGTTTTTGGACCAATGAAACCAAAATAGAATTTTTTTTTAGTTAAATGAGAAGGAAAACAGTGTATTCCAGCATAGAAAACATAATCCCATCTGTCCCATATCACCATCACGATGGTAGTAGTGTCATGGTTTGAGCCTGTTTTGCTGCAGCTTGGCCAGGACACTATGACATCAATGGAACAATGAATTCTGGGTCGCACCAGTGAATTCCAAAGTAAAATGTTAGGGCATCTGTCTGTGAACTTTAATTCAAGAGAAAGTGAGTCATACAGGTAGATAACAACACTAATTACAGGCTTAAGGACCCTAAAGATCTATCAACAGTCACCAGAAATGTTTAGTTACAGTTATTACTGCACACAGAGGTCTGAAAGCAAATGTTAACATACCTTTACTCCTCACAGGCATGTGAAATTGAATCATGTTCCTTAATAAATAAAGGACCAGGTGTAATATTTTGTCTCATTTGTTTGTGTCATTTACACAATGGACTTTTTATTGCCAAAGTTAGTTTATTTATCTAAGTATATGTTCTCTTAATCTACTTTTAGGAGTTGTGTGAAAATCTGATGTTTTAAATCATATTTATGCAGACGTACAGAAACGACAGAGCCCGCTGTACAGGGGATCTGTAGTTGGCAGAAAAATTAGAATTGTGATGTTAAACTTTACTTGACTGTGTATATGAAAGGAGTGCCATTTAGTCCATACACTTTAATGAATGTCATTATTCTAAAAACTCATGGAGCAGGGAGTTATATTTACTGGAGGCTCTTCGAAGGGCACGGCCTCTCCGGCATTCTTGTACAACAGCGCCAGTCTCTTTAGAGACAATTCGTTCACCTGCAGCCCTTCATCCTGCATCTGCTGATAAAGAGCCTTGGCTGAGGTCAGGTCTTTATCCACACCTGACAGACAGAGGCAGAAAGAGAAACAGAAATGGAAAGAAGGAGGAGAGAATTGTGAGGGAGGGGGGGCATGGCCAAGTATAAATAATATGTTTTAAAGCGGTTTTCAAATGAGAAAGAAGAGTCTAATATCTCATCGTTCATTCTGCTCTGTGCCAGCTGCCAGAGCACTGTTAAACAATCATGTGCTACTGCAATATGGATAGCCACAGAAGAGTTCTGTAAGTACTTTAATATGTCAAAGCTCTCACGCCAGGTTGGCTAAAGCAGGACCGCATTAGAAAACACATGTTTGCATTAACAAAATGCGCTTTCTGCTTCCAGCATGCATGCCTGGCTTGTTGCATTTTTAATCAGCTGGATAATAACTGCTTAGTCACAGTCCTGTGAGCCGAGCTGCACACTCACATAAGCACAGAGGACAGGACAACGCACCAGCACTCTCAAGTCCAGACAAAATGGATGTAAATTTATTAACTGAAAAGTGCAGGCTGTGCCCCAAATAAATGAATAAACTTTAGAATCAGTAAGGAAAGTTAGCAAGCTATGTACATTCAATTGCATGGCCTACTGTAAGCTGTGGGGACAAACTCAGGAGTCTCACTTACTATAGCATTTTAACAGGAAGGTGCAGGCTTTCTCCTTGTCAAAGTCTGGGATGAGTTCGAGCACATTCTTTACTTTGGACAACTACAAAAAATAAACAACAAAAACTTCACTGAGACACTAGACAGCAATTACATTGTCACACAGCACTGAAATAAAGACAGTGGTACTGGGATTTTATTAAGGCAAATGATAAGGCATGGATCAGATGCTGCACTATACATGCTGCTACCATGCTGAATTCAGAGGAGGAAGGCTATACAAGGCCACAGCTAATGATTAAAAGTGTAGTTCACCTCCCCTGGATCCTGAGAAACTTTGGTCATGTAGGCCACCATTATATCCTTCTGCTCAGCCACTGCTGCACACCGCTGCACAAAGAGAGAGACAAAATACAACAAGACTGATGGCAAGGTTAGCATAAGGCAGAACCGTGTGTGTGGGCATGTGTATACAAAACAGTAGCAGCAGGTATGTATTTGTATTAGCACAGTATGTGTGTGCTGAAAGAGCTGAATGATTTCCGTCCTCTTGTGTGTCAAACTGTGCTCTACAGCAGAAGGTTAATTACACAGCTAATAGATGTCTAATAAAATGTACTGTTCCAGCCCAATCTGAAGTATAATTATGTTCACTTAGGCACATAAAGGCTTTGATTCAAGTCTGTACACCTGTTAGGCTTTCAGAGCCTGGGGTATAATTTGTGCACTCTTTCATTAGATTAATATGGCACAGGGGAATAGAGCGACTAACAAACCTTAAAGAACCCAAAGTTCACTAGGATGAACAGTGAAGTTAGGATTATTATTTGAGCCCGTGATGCGTCATTCAAACCTGACAACAGGAATGAGCTCAGAGCAACAAGAAACAAGGATCATGTTGCAAGGTCAACAATCATAGATGACAACAGCAAAAGAGCTCCTCTCCAACGGCTGATGCATCCTTAAAGAATGAACGAAACATATTCTACCAATATTTTGAAGCACAACATCTCAGTACAAAACTTCAGGACCATCAGGGACAAGTACTACAAATATCCTCAGGCATCATAAGGAGTACTGCTGGACCTGATAAAATTCCAAAACATGCTACATGAACCCTTATTCCTAAACAATTTGCAAGCATGTGTCCTAATGACTCTCTCCTCAATGCAGTCAATCCTATAATAATGAAGTGCGTTAAGAGGATAGTCATGGCACACATCAAAGGGAGCATTCCAGAGAGCACTGATACACTTCAGTTTCCCTGCAGGACAAACTGAATGACAAAAAGATGCACTTAGTTCACTAACCCACCGAGTTAATGTTACTAAAAACACCTACATTACTGTTTTATTCACTGACTTCAGCTTGAAATTTCATGAAGCTTTAATTTCATTAATCCCCACTAAGCTGATCATCTCCAAACTCTTGGTCTAGACAATTTCCAAATGTAAATGAGTAAATGGGAGTAGGTTGCATGCATACTGCGTAGGTTGCATGTTTGCTACGCCATGCGACTCAGTCATGGGTGAACAGTTTTTGGAAAAGACAATATTTGTGTGCTGGGTAGGTGTCTATATACTTTTGTTCAAACAGTGTACATCATCAGCCGAACCACAAATCCAACTAGGGTTGCGGGGAGGACTGGCGCCTATCTCAACTAACATCGGGCAAAGGCAGAGTACACCCTGAACAGCTCGCCAGACTATTGCAAACACGCACAACCATTCACACCCACAACCACACCTAGGGGCAATTTGGAACAGCTAATTAGCCTAATGTACATGTCTTCGAACTGAGGGATGAAACCAAAGTAACCAGAGAAACCCACGAAAGCACGGGAAGGACATGTAAACTCCATCTGAACCCAGGACCTTCTTGCTGTAAGGCAGATGTGCTAACCACTATGCCACCGTACCCCCAAAACAGTGCACGTGCAGATGGGAAACATTTTTCTGGTCAACAACAAGGCCCATAGTTTTCAGAATGTATTATATA
>JBCNYH010000027.1:40695442-40744162 GCA_039654325.1 Tandanus tandanus | reverse complement strand
GTAAAGCTGCTTTGTGACAATGTCAATTGTAAAAAGCGCTATACAAATAAAACTGAATTGAATTGAATTGAATAATTTTATGGCCATCTTTACTGGAATCCAAGTTCTTTCAAAAATAAACACCAAGATAACATGAACATGTGAGGGAGCAATAGTGTGTATGTTGATCTGGAAGACAATCCCAGGGCCCAGATGTCCTCTTGTTGCTGTTTTAGCTTCCTATAAGCGCAATCAAATCTTCCAGATTAGCTCTGCCGCCCAATCGAGCATCTGCTGCCGGCCGTTATCGCCATGTTGGTGGGCCTAGAGCAGTTTATTCTGCAGATTGCCGCTGTTTCACGGGGTCAACACTTCTTATCGAGCTTGACAAAAAAAAAATCCTTCTGTGCCCCATTCCTCCCCTCACTGTTCAAAATACAAACCATTTCTCAGTTCACTCCTCTATTATCTATATATATTCTGACACACACACATACACACACACATACACACATACACACACACACATACACAGCAGGGTGCTAATCATTGTGCTTACAGACTAGCACTATTTGCATGGTTTTTATCAGCCGGGTCTAATTAGCAAGTTCAATCCTAGGAAAACACATCATGTTAGGCTACTGAAATATGGATGCCTTGTATTGAAATACAGAAATCATACAAAAACAACACTGTAGTCTTATAATACTTAAATACTCTACATGTATAATCTGATTTTTGAGAATGAAATGAAGCAAATTGTACAAATACAGACTGAAGGTCAGAGGAGGACCCATATGGCAGACTCACATGTCTTTTACTTGCATGGCTTCTTTCAGGTTTCCTCTGGCCAGCAGAGCCTTGATGAGGATGTCATATGAACCAGGACCCAGAGCCAAACCTTTACTGTGTGTGTCCTTCACCATTTTATAGGCCTCTGTATGAGGAGGAAGTCAAGAAAATCCAGAATAATGAAGGGTTTAAGGCATAAGCAATACAACATCACATATGAATGAAACCTAAAGCAAGATTGCATCAAAGGAGAGCATGAGAGGGATGGAAGGAAAAGGAAAGCTACACACTTCATGGTGTTCTAAGTGATTCTTTAATAAAGGACCAGTTTAACACTAACAGCACACGGTATTAAGATTTAAGAGTTATTTAAAGGCATACCTTCAACTTTCCCTTTTTTGCACAGAGTCATAACAGTGAGGTGATAATCATGGGGTTTATTCTCTTCTGAATGAGACGCTCTGGAGTCAGTTCTTTCTTCCACTTTTAAATGCTCCTTCTTGACATCTTCAAAATGTTCCTCAGATTCAGGTTGTTCATACCACATCTGGCACATGTAACACACAACATATACATCCTTCTAATTCATCCCAGATCTTAATATTCACAAAAAGATGGAAAAAACTATTATCTGAAAATAAAGTAGAACTCAGAGGTAGAAGTAGCAACAGCCACCAGCTTAGCTGTGGGAAGAGAGAGACAGACAGAGAGAAAGAGAGAGAGAGCGAGAGACAGACAGAGAGAAAGAGAGAGCAAGAGAGTGAGTGAGAGAAAGAGAGAGAGAGAGAGAGAAAGTGAATGCACACAAATGTGTACAAACATACAGCCTGTGCTCAAAATTTTGAAAAATATAATACATGGAATTTAACTTATGAGAAAAATAAATAAATAAATAAATAAAATCAGCCTCATAGTCTGGCCAACAAAGTCATTACATGGTTTGGGGTGGGGGCATCTTGGACAATAGGAATTACAAGCATAATTACAATATGAAGACTTGGGCACGTATCTACACAAAGGATTTGTGGTGAGGTAGTCTTTTAGATACATTAGCCATGTAAATAAATATCTTGGAACGCAATGGAAAATGTAGAATTCATCATCAATTTAAAACTTAACTGTGGGATTTTACCATCATTTTAAAACAATCAGTAACATTCAATAACTGGCATTAAGGTTGAATCTGTTAACATCATACCAAACTAATCTAGAGGGTTTGTTTTACCTCAGGCATATCAAAGGGCACCTCCTGGTTGTTACTCTTGAGGATGTCAGCAAGCAGACGCAGAGTTCTTTCTCTGGGGATCACATTCTCTTCCTGCATCTTGGTCCAGACCGCTTCAGCCTTTTGCCAGTCATTTAGCTCCTCTGAAGAACACGGGAGGAGGGCAAAGTAAAGTGTAAAGTGTAAAATAAATCCATTTACATACATGCCCAAGTACATGTTATAATGGAGCTGGTGTGCACATGTGAAGCTTAGTTCTGAAGTGTGCATCCTCTAACCTGGGATACAGTCTGCATTTTTTTATTGCAACTACACTGAGGCTTCAAAATCCTGCATAGCCTTGTGGGGTGTTGGCAGAGTAGAAAGCTAGTAAAGGGGTTAGCGGTCTTTGATCTGCGCAATCCCGCCCATCCGTCCGAGCACATGTAGATTAAACAAGAAATTAAATCTATGAAATGCTGCAACTGCACAGTGAACACGTCCAGATTTTCTTGTGGCTTTTACTCTGCTGTTTTATACTAATACATAGCATTACAAGGTTTTCCTAATGGTTGGTCACAGACCATACGTTTCAATTACACTGATTTCACAATGCAAATCAGCTAGCTGGCTGGAGTCCACCGGCTGAGTGGAACTTCCAAAATGATCATGCTGATTTGTTTTTTTCCCTAGTGGCTGTTTGTGCTTAATTTCTGAAGGTCTGTTATTAGGATTGTGTGTTAAGGCTCTGTGATTTCTGTCCAGTATAACAGCACAGAATGCACTGAAAGATAAGCTGGCCAAATGGAAGGGAAAGCATGGCTTTATCAGCTTGCTAACTAGAGAATTAATTTTAAAATTGCCTTTAAATTAGGCCATGAGCTCCTCCTCAGATAGGACCATGAGCTTTTCCCTTTGTAGGCAAAAATGGAAGTGTGATGAAGATAGAACAATAACTCATTGTATTACCACTCATCCGTTTTTGTCTGCACGCACGCACGCACGCGCGTGCACACACACACACACACACACAGATGTGCATAGTGCACACACATTTTATCACTCTGCTGGAAGCTATTGGCGACACTCAGCTCCATGCTGTGCGAACAATCAAGTGCTGTGAGGCTAAGTGTGTGTCTGCAAGCCTCTGAGATTGTGACTCTGTTGCACACACACACACACACACACACACAACAGATGTGCTGTGCTTCTCCACTTCAGGGCAGATGACCAGTGTACTGAGCAAATGCACTGTCTGCATACTATCAAAATCATCCACTGACCTTCACACCAGCTGTGCAGCTTCACAAGCACAACTGTATGTGTGTACACATCTGCATCTTTTTGAATGCACGACACAGAACTTACTGCAGAGGCGCAGCGTGTAGTGATACATTTCGTCTCGGTCACATTCAAACAGCTTTGCAGTCATATCCACCATGTTTTCAAGAGGCTCCATCTATTAAAAGGGAAAATCATGTGCTTCACTTCAAGTCTGTGGATGAGGATGATTAATAATTGGTGCAAGAGTATGAGGATGATGTGTGTATGTACGAGTGTGTGAGTATGATGATGTGCATGAGTATTAATCTGAGTGATTCTCACCTGATGAGATGCAATGCATTTCTCGGCAAACCACTGTAATCGACCAGCTCTTGCTCTTAAACCAGGGGTCTGTAATAAAAATAAATAAATAAAAAGGTCACTTTAGTATACAAATGTTGGTTCCCTTAAAAAATGAACACTGTCTATAAAGCGTTTGTACATGCCAAAAAAACATTTTGGTGACATTTTGATATTTCTGAAGCACATATGAAGGGATATGATCCAAGGTTTGATTCTACATGCTGTATTACTTGCTTTTGAAACAGAAATTCAGGACTGGAGCATGTCGACCCATTTATTTTCAGCTGTGTAGGATTTCACACAAAAAAAAATTTGTCCATTGTGACTGTCAATATAAACTTTCAACCACTGTACACTGAAATGGTACCAGGCCATGGCTCCTTTATTCTTGGATCACAATAGGCTTGATACCCACACACATATTACATGTATAATATAGTGCAGATTTCAGTAGCGATCAATTAATAAAGGAGGTTTTTATTACATTAAACTCGGTGGTTGTACCAGAGTTCTAACCTGACTCCCCAGAGTGACTTGATCTATGCAATCAGCACAAAGTTTACTAAATTGCCAAAGAAAATCAGTGATATTTTTGAAAGGACAAATACAAACTCCCCCCATCCTTCTGATCCACCGTGGACAGTCTGGAGTTAAAATAACATGCAGAACGCTCCTCAGCCAAAACAACACAAATGATAAGGCTGATGTGATTTAGCAGCTACTGTGGAGTGATTTGTCCCGCCCAGTTTGGGGGCAGGTAAAATGTGTTCTGAAGAGTATTTGATTGATGGTAAAATAGAGATGATCAAAACATCCACTGTTTCCCCAAAAATTATAGTCTGTTAAAAAGATACAAATAGTACAAACTATTTACAAAATTTTTAGTATTTAATATATTCTGGTTTAAACAAATGACCTTTTTAAATCATATTTTTTAATCAATTCATACAAAATACAGGTTTCCAGTTATAGCCCTGTACCTGATCATAAATTATCTTAAAAGGTTGCAGACATGTTTCTGAACACTGTTTTGTATTAGACACCTCTTCATTGGATTTCTTTCTAAAATTTTAAAATTTAAGCCAATGTATCACTTTTCAGCTTAGACATACCTGCACAATTCATTTAAACCAAACAACTCTGATAAACCCAAATACAGTACACAGTTAATAAGGTGTCTTCGTACCCCAACACAGATACAATATCCATTCACTCTGGGGTTTTTTCTTAATCGTAATTAATTATTGCATGACATCTGAATATAAACCTACATTATCTCAAATGAATTGTAATGTCAATACTGTATCTTCTGCCTTCAGTTGTAATGTTACTGCTGTTAGCACAGGGCATGAATGACACAGAAGGACATTCAGTAATATTCTCTTTAAAGTAGTTACACACGAACGTTGTGCTCTTAAATACGGGTCACATTCTCTAGCAAGCACTTACACACAGCACTCCTTTAGCCTTGCTTCGTAACCATCTTAATTACATCAAATCGTTTACATTCATTTCACATAATTACCCGCTATTATTAATAATCTCACAATTACAGACAAGAAAATCACCTGCCGAACACTCAGTTGTAGCACTTACAGCCGCTATCTGGGTCACAACTGATGCCAGGATCTCGCAGATATCAGTGATTTTAATTAGTCAGTAAAGGCTTGAGGATTGGCCCTGTACTAAATCACACAGTTTGGCTGAGCATGAGGGGCTTTTAACCCTGTGCCTGACTATGAAGAGCTAATTCCTGATGCTCCACTAACACAGACAGTATTTACAGGGAAAGGGTGAGTGAAATAGCGTACAAACTACATTATGGAATAGGATATTAAAGACACATGGACAGCTAGGGCACACTCAAGAATGAAACTTCTTCATTGGGGAAAGGGAGCTTTTATTATATACAGTAACTTCATATTTAAAAAAAATAAAAAATAAACTAAATATGAGAAATACAAACACATTCCAGCCTCCAACATGTTAACATAAATGGTTCCTAACTTGGGAAGTCAAACAAGCTTAAATTCCTGACAACGCCACAACTATCCAGCAGCACAACTAGCCTTCATCTCTGAGTGGGTGGGACGACATTTTTTTCTCTCCTCTTTTGAACAATCACAACTCTCATGCACACAAATCGTGACCTCAAGAATCTTCATCTGCTCCATGGCACAAGAGGTTCTCATAAACTTCCCCACATTGGAGGCTACTGCGTCATCAAGTAGAACCATTCACTGAGTGGGATAAAACGGCAGAAAAATTTGAACATAAAGCTCATTGATCACCCAGTGCAAGCCTTGCATGTTCACCAGTGAGAAGATTTTGTCGGGATGCAAAATAAATAAATAAAATAAAATAAAATAAAAGGAACAAAGAAAAGCTGTCCAATATCTTTCTCTATACATGAAGTACATGAAAAAGATATTTAGCAACATGAACACTAAACTAACTCTCGAGAGAGGAAGGTCATGCACAGGTATAAAGTTTTTAGCACGTCCGCTTCACAGCATGAAGGTTCTGGGTTCGAGCCGCTTGACCACCATTGCAGTCATTTAGAACATTGTTTATTTAATAGCCTGGACCGACACACAATTTTATTACCATAATATAGGCTATACCATGCAACTGATGCATTGCACATGTTAAGAGATTGTAAGAGAGTGTGTGAGAGAGAGAGAGAGACGTGATCGCTATGCTGGGTAATCTAATAGGTCGTGGGTCGGTTTGTGCATTAAAGAACATTTATGTGGGTCGGCATGGCTCAGGTCCTGGGTCAGGTGGGAAGGGGTTTTCAAAAAATACCCTGACAGCATGAAGATGGTGGATGAGGCTACTGATGACTGTCTTTGAGTAAATGTTCACAATGCTGTGTGGATTAGGACATATCAATACATCACCAAGTTCTCTTACATTAAAACCACTCTCACAGTAATTCTCCAGGAAATCACCCGCTCTGTTGTCATTTGAGTTCACTCAAAATTACAAGAACTTTGTGTTATGAAGTTGGCAGGGCAGAGTTTTTTTTTAATGGCTGGACTGAATGATTTGGACATTTACATTTAAACATACAGCCCCTCCGGCCATTGGTAGAAAAGTTCATGATCAGATTCAGTTCAGGATCAAAGTTCAGTTTCAGTGCACGTATAAAATCAGCTCTACAGACAGTGGGGAGTCATGTGAAATTTTAAAGTTTGCCTAACTAAACATCACAATGGTTTTGTCAGGACTGCATCTCAGAGGAAGAGCAGACTCATGAGGCTTTTACAGAAATAAAAAGCAAAACGGAGTGGAGCATAAAGACAGCCTCAGAACGATTTAAAACGTGTCAGGAGAATCAAAATCAGTGAGTTCTAAAGACGCTGAAAGATGGCGAGAGGAAATCCTCACCAGACAATTAAATACAGCTACAGCATGCAAGAAAAATCCATTTGCAATGCTCATATCTCCAAGTAACAGAGTCTAGAGACATTACCCAGGGTTGAATAAAAAAAGACTGTATGGAATATGTGCACACATGCATACGTGTGTGTGTGTGTGTATGAGAGAGAGAGAGAGAGAGAGAGAGAATGAGAGAGAGAGAGAGAGAGAGAGAGAGAGAGAAAATGCCACGGCCACTTAAGAAATACAACTCAACACCTGAGCACTTAGGGGACCTTAAGTAAAGGGCACTTGTGCTCAGACTGCTAATCAAAGCTGCCCTTTTCATAATCACACCTGTACCGTTATGTAGCTCGTCTCCAGCACCTTATTTGCTTACTGTGTGGAATGAATTGCTTAATTTCAGCTTTGTGGCCAGAGTCATTTAAAAGTGGAAATGGATTTATGGTTATAGATATAGCACAATGAATGTTCACAATGCTGGCATTCCTACCTCAAGGATTTTTCGTGCCTCCTTGTAGCGGCTGGTCTGCAAGAAAGCGAAGTAAAGGTCGTAGAGCATCATCATCTCACCACGTTCCTGGCTTACAAAGTCCATAGCTGCCCAGAGGGGGGAGGGGAAGGGGGGTTTGAACAAAATATGATTTTGTGCATAAATTCCTTGAATACTTTAATTAGTGGATGCTGTTGCCATGGGTTTTTTTTGGCGTGTGTGTGTATAAATAGAGGGGGAGCAGGGTGCTTTCAGCTCAACTAAAACGTGCCTGTACATACGTCGAGTGTGTGGGAATTCTTGTGCTTAGCAGGACGCTTCAAAATCATTTCACCTACCTACATACACTCTCCTCATTCATTTAGTGGAAGACTTCAAGCACTTCTGAACATCCAGTGGTGCACTTCACTGTTACCCCACCCTCTCTCACACACATGCATGTTGTCATAGCCTGACAGGGATTTGCATCTCAATAGAGTGAATAGAGCAAAGAGATAATTCCACCACAATTGATTTCTCTATTCATAGTGTGCTCACTGTGTTTAGCTGGCGTAAAGAGAAATCCCATTAGGACATTTTTGGGGAAGGGCCACGGGTCTGCTGTGTGTCTAAGTGAGAGTGGGGAAGGTTAAGGCGGGTATGAGGAGTGGATGCATAAAGTGGTCCTCCACCTCAGTCTAGAGGTCTCACATCCCTAAAACTCCGAACACACTCAGCACCAAACATATTAAACCCTCTCCATGGCCTGTGCGTGGACACGGTCATTAAAAACATGTGTATAGGTTTTTCTACTGACCCACTAGAGGCCTGGGTGTCTGTCTCCTTGTCTTGCTCTCTCACATACTCTCACACACACACAAGTCAGACCTGATTTTGATAAATTGGCCTAAATTTAGATAATATTTTCCATGGCAGAAATCTCATGGACAGTTTCAACAGTCATGGACTCCTTCTACAAATGGGGTGTGTGTGTGGTTTACTTAAGACTTGTCAAATTGAACATAAGTATATATGATAAATTTATTTTAAAATTAGCTGCACAAGGATACAATTAACTCACTGTGTGTGTGTGTGTGTGTGTGTGTGTGTGTCACCTTTTTGCAATGACTCAGTCTCTCCTTTCTCCACTAGACGACAGATGATGTCATGAACCCGGGGCATTTGGTTGTACTGCTTTTGGCACTCCATGCTTGCCTCCAGAGCTCCAATCACATCCCCACTGCCATATCACACAACACAAACACACACACACACATATATTTAGACCAGGTTAAACTTTACTGCTCACACTTTACTTCTAAGGAACAGTGGTAAGAGATAATTTAGCTGAATCGAGGAACAGAACAGATTTGCTCAGTAAGGACATAGGCATAAGGTCAGCAGCCTTTCGCAGACCCCACCTTCCTCTTCCAGCTCTCACCCCCTACTGGGCTGTTTGACAGAACAAGGCAACAAAATTAGATCTACACCATGTGCTACATTTTTCTCCCACCCTTTACCTCTCTTTCTATCTTCCTCATTCTCCTACTGCCTAACAAAGAGCTCAGTGCTTTACTGACAGAGGGCTGACGGAGGGATAAAGCGAGAGGAGCAGACGAGAAAAACACCACTCCGATCGCTCTATTGTGACTGCAATGGCAGCCATCGAGTGATTGGGTAATTACCATGTCAATCACGTCGAGGTCAAAGCAGAGAGGGCACCGGCAGGGAGGGGGGCACACAGGGTGGGAAAGTGAACCACCGGGATTTTAACAGATATAATTTCTGTGGCGGGCACAACCCTTGAGATTATACAGCAGGACAGGAGAACATGTCTCGGACAGGGGTGACCTTGCTAGTGGGCTAAATAAGAGGAGAGCAGTAGCGAGGATGGACAGAACAAGAGCTGTGATTGAGCCTGGCCTATGACAACTCCTCTTAGGCAATCGTGCTTAATTGAAATGAAGAGCAGCAATATTATTCAGCAAGCAGGAGTCAAGAGCCAATTCAAAACACACGCCAGCTGATTGAGTAATGCACTCGACAGGGCGAGAGAGAGAGAGAGAGAGAGAGAGAGAGAGAGAGAGAGAGAGAGAGAGAGAGAGAGAGAGAGAGAGAGAGAGAGAGGGAAAGAGAGAGAGAGAGAGATATTACAATACAACAATCATTGGAGCCAAAAGAAAAATAACATTTTTAAAAATTTACTGTTCAGTTGCAGCCAAAAACAAAATGTCAGTTGTTTTAAGAAAATGCTCAGACAGAGAGCAAAACACAAAGTAACCCACTAATCACACATACCTCGCATCTCTGACTCTTTTTAACAACTATTCCAATCCCAAACCAGCATCCAATTCAAATCTAATAGCTACAACCAACTTTTCAGCAAAACCTTCAGAGCTATCAACAGGAAATGCCCACTAAAATGCAATTACCCCCCCTCTAGCACTGCTAACCACCCCTGCCTCCAAGCATGCTCCCCTCAGGGGGAAGAAAAAAAAAAAAGAAGAAGAAAAAAAAAAAAAGACTTAACCATGTTGAAGGCTTCATAATTTCCCTGGATACAATTTAGCTGTCACTGGTGTTCAGCCTTTACTGCAACATGTACCCGTTAATGTCACCAACTTTGCATGTCAAGCACTTTCCAGCCAATTAAGTCGCAGGAGAATTAAAAAAAAGTGAGTGAGTGCTTTGCGCAGAGAACCTGAAGAATTAGACAAGAAAGCTCATCTCAATTCCTCCTCCTCCCGACTCCTCTCCTCTCGCTCATGCCCACCTCCTCTTTTGTTCCATAGACTGGCACCCATGTTATCATCCATTCCAAAGAGGAGACCATGAAAACATTGGGCTTTTTGGTACTGTTGAAAAAATATCCATGGTGAAGTGTGTGTGTGTGTCTGCGTGCTTTTCAAAGGACTGACACCAAAATTTGTGATCCATGGTTTAGTTTCAGTCATGACTGTTGTCTAGTTGCATGACAAGATTGTCATGGCCACCTGCATCCCTGTTCTTTAAATGTTCTAACTACCACATCCTAACACACTTCTCTGACACAGACACACCTTCGTCAAATGTGTGCAAGAAGCACTCTTTATTATTGCTCAAAAAAAAAAAAAAGTGACTAGACTTTTGGTGCCCAGTTGACAGCACTGTTCTCCTCCCTTCCTGTTACTGTTACTACATCCCTCCCAGCCTCCTCATGAAAAAAAGTTCCTGCCACATCCCTTTGTTCCACTCAAGCGAAAGTATGGGGGGGAGACGGATGGCTCAGGAGTGGAGCTTGTGGTCGGCGTGGCGACGTGCTGATGGCTGTCAGAGTTAATCCCATAGAGAAGCGTTCATTAAGTCATTATAGCTGACATACTGACATGTGCGGCTTTGTTCCCCTCCGCACAGCCTTCTAAGACAGAGAGGGATGACAGAGCCAGAGTGAGGGAGGGTTGATGGGAAATCAGTGAGAGACAAAGATGGGGTGGAGCCAAGTTGGAGACTTGAGGAAAAAAGTTATGGGACGAGGGAGGGCTGAAGAGAAGACAATATCATCACTTCATACTAAGGGTGGGCAATAAAGGGGGGGGGGGGGGGGGGGGGAACCTTTCCCCCCCCCCAAAAACCCTTCAAAAACCTTTCCAACCCCCCCCCCACCTCCACAAACCCCCCTTGGTTTTCCCCCCCCCCCCCCCCCCCCCCCCCCCCCCCCCCCCCCCCCCCCCCCCCCCCCCCCCCCCCCCAATTTCCTATCATATATGAGATAATTTGAAAACATTTGCACAATACACTAGATCTATCAAGATCAATTTAGGTTTTTAACATTAATTCATATTAAATGAAATGCTGCTGTTTTTCCTGATACTACGGGTCCAATTATACATTTATTTAACCAAAGAAATTAATCACCTGGAGCAAGCATATTTAGAGTTACCTAATGCACAAGTAAGTATAATCAGAAAACAAAACCACAATTCACTTCATTGACGCTTTAACTAGAACACAATACCCCACCTTCAACTGCACTACACTCACATTAATGCCAGCTCTGTTTGAAAGCAGAATGATTTTTACTTGGTGGCATAATTAGAGTGTAGGGATAGTGCAGGTATATGAAAACACTGATGAAACTCAATAAAGGATATACAAGAAAGAACTCTCACTTTGGAGTTGGACATGTAAAGAGAAAAGGACTCCGGATGTTCTCAAAGCACTGAATGTGAGGAAGGGAAAAATGTGAATAATGTAGGAGTTAGTCAGCATTATAAAAATAGACGACATACATGTACAAACATTTACCAGATTTCACAAAAGTAGATTGTAATGAATTTTATGGAAATATTCCAGCTGCCATTGCTTTATGACTAGATTCCTCTGACATTTCATTAAAATGCAGCAATGAAACATTTACCAGTGTCTATAATATTCATCAGAGGAATTCAGAATTTTAGTACCAGCATTCCCAAACTTTTTCAGCAAGAGACACAAAAGAGAAATTTGGTGTCTCCTCAGGACTCAAACTTAGAAAAACACATCAACTGCCGTAACATCTAAGCGACTTGAGCAATAACAATCAGAGCTTAAAGATACTGTTGACTCGCAGATGGCGTCAAACCCAAAACATTTTGCCTAGTAAAACAATGAAGGAACAATGAATCAGATTAATTGTTCCACCCACAGCAACATGGAAGAGCAGCTCATTATTGCTGTGTATAAATATCCTGTGCTTTACGACTTCACACAGAAATTTTATAAGGATAATTACTGGAAACACTTCTTGATTCCTGGGTCTACATTTCCGAAACGGATGGCATTTCCTGTGAGTATACATAATTTATTATGACATGAGCCAACATAAATGAAAACAATGAGATAATGATAATAAAAAGCTCTCACAGATCTACTGTAGGGAACTAGCTCGATGCTGCTCACATTTTCACTTGGAAAATTGTTTAGGGGAAAAAACGCAAGAAGGTTACCAGAGGCAACAAGGGCTGATGACAATTCAGTGGCAAAGCCATTCACTTGCCTCAGAAGTAGCTCAGTGGCATGGTGGTGTAGCGGTTCGAACGACTGCCTCACAGCAAAAAGGTTTGAGTCCTGGGCTTGGTGAGTGTGTGAATATTTCATTACACTCATTGCTTCCTGTTTGGACGCTGCTTATAAACTCCTCCATCAAATCAGTGTTGACTAAATACATTTATAATAATATATTTATAATACTTTTCTGCTTAATCCACAGTGCACACACTCCCGAGTTGGAGACGGAATGCCGGCATGTCAGACTGTTAATCGCAGCTGGCCAGCTAACATCAGCAATCCCCACTTACATTAACAAGTAATGTTAGCTAGCCAGGAAAACACTAGTTACCAACTAAAAGACACAAAGGAAACACTGTAAATACCTTAGCATTACTGACTTAATTTTCTGCTGTCAAAACACTCTCTCTTGTACGCAGTACTGAGAATTCTTTGTTGGTACTGGTCCAATTTGCTCACTTGTAAACTTTCATTACTGAACACCTTCCAAAAAAACCATATAATGTTTGGTGAAGCCAATGTTAAACTCTTGCTTGTATTTTCATTTTGAAATCATACACACAATTAACACTGAGGAAATCACACCCAAATATATAAATCTATGTACTCCCATATGTTCAGAACCACCAGCCCCCTCTGGAATACTAACATTACACTACCAAAACAACCTAATAATACATTAATCTGGTTAGTTTCTGTTAGATGTGCATTCCAAGACTTTAACCAAAACTTGTGTACCCGAGTATCTGGTTGCCAAATGCATTGTGCTTGTGCCTGAGTGTGAGCGAGCTTATCTGCCTCTCAGCCGAGAGGCGCACAGTTTCCCCTTTTCTTCTTGCTAATGAACCAGAGTTAAATTAAAAAGCTTATCATACACGAGGCAGCAATTAAACATCACACCATGCTGGTGTGTTTGCGCCACTCAAGTGACAGGAAAACAAACAGTCTTGGAAGGAGTACCAAGTGAGCTTGTGTGTGTGCATATGTATTTACTAAACCATGTAAACCCGTGCATTGCCCAATAGGGAGGAGGGAGAGGCACTTATGCAGTGCACTGCATGTTCCTGACAAATCCAGCAATTAGCACGGGGCGCATAATTAACATGCAAATGAGCTGATCTTCTTAAAAGCAGCTCTTGCAAATAGACCTCAAAAGGAGACTGGGGTGGGGCTGAGGGGCCAGCTTGAAGAAGCAGCAGCATGTCCCCCCCCTCCCCTTCTAGTTAAATTTGTGATTTCGCCCGAAGACCAATAATAGCCATGGTGTTCACATAAAGATAAACAATTCTCTCCTTGGATTTCGGGTAATACGGGGATTTAATCACTGCTATTTATTTTAGATTCCAAAACCTTCACAAAAACTGAGCCTGAAAAAGGGCAGGTTTTATTTTTACTCACTTCTCCAGGTAAGCAGAAACCAGTGGCGAGCATAGGTTTCCGGTGGGCTTAACCAGGCCTAGGGTAAATGTTGTGTCCTGCAGGCGGCGAATGGTGGTGATGTCCCCCTTGAGAGCAGCTGCGTTGAGTATGTGGAACAACCTGGTGGCTGTGGTGTCCAGTATCCTCACATTCTTCTCCTTCATCTCTTTGAGGATGTCCACTGCCTCTGAAAGAGTGGACGAGAGAGAGCGTGTGAGAGAGAGAGAGAGAGAGAGAGAGAGACACCTGCAATCAGTGATGTTCTTGGCCATATGTCCAATCATGTTTTGATAAAGTCAACTCCAGAATAGGCCACTTTACGAGAATGGATAATGGTGACCCAGGTCACTTCTCCAAAAAAAAAAAAAAAAAGTGTTTTGTCCACAGAACTGCTGAATAGTTTTTGTTGTTTACACAATTCTGTATAAATTCTACAGACTGTTGTGTCTGAAAATCCTGTCAGACACCAACAACAATCAATGTCACCGTCACGTCAATATCGCGGAGTGACATCACTCTTTCCTCAGCACTGCTTTTCACATGTATCTGCATGATTACATGCACTGCACTGATACTACACCACAGGCATTGCATCGATGGCTAATAGGATAAGCAGTTGTATAAATGTTCCTTTTCAAGTGGCTAGCAAGTATATGTAGCCAAATAGAACTGTCATCCTTAAATGTTTTAAAAAAATTCCCAGTCTCAAAAAAAAAGAAAAACCTCTAACACCCCTTCTACTTTTCCCTGGGTATAAATGGGTTTTCACATGGGGGGGACAAAAGAGCTCTGAACACCAAAATAAGGAACGGTTGTTGAACTGCACATATCAGATGCAAAGCTTTAAACTAAGCACAGTTAGAGGATTAACAAAGGCCTTGGAACAAATACTGAAAATCTAAATTTCCCTAAAAAAAGCATTCCTGTGTTCTAGTCCACGCAACACTACAGAGTTAATCGACCTCCCGGCTCAATCACTTACACTATGTATGATTATTAGCTGAAGTCGGGAGTCTGGACAACAAATTAAGTAATGCATAGTTTTTAAAGGTTTAGTGTTCGGTAAACCGAGTCGAAGATGCTTAAACAGCTCTCACGTTCAGCTCTCTCAAGTTCACATCTGTGACAGGAAACTGGGCTGTCTCCTGTTGGGCCTGCTGTTGCTGCACGCTTTAGCACCAGTGAGAGAACAAGGGAGGGGAGGAGGTGATAAAAGGCCCCTTAGATAATTTCATGTGGGGAAAACAAACCGCTATTAAAACAACATTTTACACCCAGCGGGAATGCAAATGCTGGCGTATAATGCCAATACGCTGCTAATTGCTACTTGCATTTCTAAACGAGACTCCAATTACCGGGCCCCCACAATGGTGGCTTGCTTTTTTTTTTTTTTGCATCTTCCTGTGAAAGCATCCTGGTAAATTATAGGTGTGCAGCGAGTGCCCGGCGTGAACCTGGTGGGCTGCGGTCACAGGCCTGCTGCTGATCACGCGGCGTAATGGAGGCTTTTTTAGTGGGTAGATGCTCCCATCTGGCAGAGGGCAAGGGTCTGCCGCTCACCAGCTCCACAAACCCCTCTTTCCACCTCAACATCTGCTTTGTCACCAAGCCAGATAATTAAGATGTGTTTACGCACTGTTTAGAGGCTCGCTAATGGGTTGATACCGATAGGGCCTGTTTACACAGACGATACTAATCATCCAGGCCTGGATTGCACAGAAGAGAGAAAGTGTGGCAGCCGTAGCTTTTTCAAAGTACCATTCCGGAGCTCTATTTATGTCCAAGCCTGTCATGCTTCTTTCAAAGTACACGGTCTGTAAAATTCTTACTCGTTCCATTTTTTCTTGTTACAATGTTGATGAAGGAAACTCACTGCCTGCTTTTCGTGTTCTGTAACTGCTTGATAAAAGACGTGTTGCCAATAAGATGTGAACAGCAACAGCACATGAAAGGAAACATCAACAGATGTGCCATTCTACCCTACCCTGTAAAACTTGGATGTTTTCTGGCATTCAACCAAACCAGATGCTGCTTATTTTCTCTCCAGATTCTGTTAGGAGGCATATTTTGAAAGTACTGGAAGCTTAAAAAAAGTCAAATCCATGTCATGTGAAAGAGCCATATGAAATGCTGGAAAATATCTCCAGTAATTGGAAGAGTTGAAACTGACGTGTGAAAGGCAAGCAGGTTTCAGCTGAGACGATGCATAATATAACATCTATTTTCAGAACAGGTTTGCAGGCTGTATTTAAATCGGAAAGCTCAATAGAACATCACTGTCCCAAGCTCCCAACACACAGAAATTTTTATGCATCTCTCCATCACCCCCTAATTTTTGTCCTGTTGTTATGCAAATCCCTATCCCCATTCTCTCAGCTGTCGAGGGGAAATTGATGGGGCAAAAAAAAGATTCGGGTTGGGCTAGGAAAGAGGACCAGTAGCAGGAGACAGGGGTAATAGGAGGGGTCATGCTGTGTATTTAAGAGGGTGCTTTAGAAAGATTACATTCCGCTCACTCAAGACCACTCCATTAATGATCTCAGGAGAGAAGTGGTGTTGTATCAGGACCCAGCGGCTGGTCGGATCCACAGTGGTGATATGTTGTCCGTTAAGAGCTGGACATAAATGTAAGTAATAAAGGATTAAGTGGATCATCAGATACACACTACTCACTGATATCCCATCAGGCTGTCACTCTAATCCTGAACTTAGACTGGGCAGGTCGAAAAACCCAACAATGGGAGCAGCAACCACCTTTTCAATCCACACATGTACATAAAGGCATAACAACTAGAGTGCGGATCGGGCCGCCTTTTTCCGTCCGAGCCCGGCCCAGTTAAAATCTCTTTTTTTCCCTCTCATACTAATAACACATTTACGTTTGTTTGTGTAAAAAGCCCACTTTTATTAAGCAACTGTAGGAAGGCATTCGAAAATGTCAACAGATGAGCGCATCAGCACACACGGGGCAACAAGCGCACGTTAACACAGGCGTGCACAAGGGGCCCAATCATATAGACTTACTACCTCTATCCACATGACGCTGCAGGGCGGAATTCCCGGTCCTCTTGCTGTCATATTTCATGAGAACTCTGCAGCACCTACACTGAACATAACCAACAGGTTCATCACTGTCGGCCTTGACAACCATGTAGAAATACGTCCACACTGTAGACTTTCCTTCATTTTGGGAGGTTTTAAAATCTCCTGATGCCAACTTCTTTTTAACGTCTTCCATCGTTGCGCTGCCACATGTAGCCTAATATGCACATGTTTTGATGTCACAGCTACATAAACAAATTTCCGCACACAGGAAGATGGATGTTAGGGTATTATTTTAATCACTGTTAGGAATGTATTTTAATCACAAAAACAAACCTTTGCATAAAATGAAACAGGCCCATTGGCTACCTACATAAAAAGCTGTTTTAAATTTAAAATGTTCAATGCCTTATGGCACTGATGTAACTGAAACCGACCTGAACCCAAGCATTATTTTCTAAATATCTGTCCGAAGTTCCAAACCCAGCCTGACCCATCGGGTACCGTCAGGCTCGGGCCAGGTATCCACTTACTGATGACAATACACACAAATTTTAATCAAGAAATCCAACGACCAACTATGCAATAATGCCAAGACAGCAGAGCAGATGGGGACAGCTAAAGTTATCTAGATCTAATTATGGCAAAGCTAAACAAAACTGTGGAATAACACCATGGGACACATCAGAGACACATGCATTTAGTTTTCTGTTATCCATGAGCATTCCTGATCACTTAAAAAAAGTTTGCTCAGTCATGAAATTGTTGCACAAAAGATGGACTGTAGAAGGATTTTTCCACGCCATTATGGATTATGGACAAGAACTTCTGTTTCAGGTGCATGCATCAAAATTCTCTTCAGAACCCTTCTGGTGTGAATGAAAATGACAGTGGAGTAACTGAGTCCCTCATGTCACAGGGTGCCCTCATGTCAGTCCTCCTTCTGGTTCTTTCTTTTTAGTTATGCTGTCAGAGTCAGTCATGCCGGAGTCCCTGCTTGCACTCAACACTAATAAACTCTCTTCTTTTACCTTCTTTTTCTTTTCACTGCCGGCGATATAAACTATTTTACTGAAATGATTTAGAACTACAGTTACCATTACACATAACTAGACTTCATGTCAAACTATAGTGAAGTTTCTGCTACATGGTTTGTATTTTTATCTGGTTTCACTCAAGGTTTCTTCATATCAACGGAGGGAGTTTTTCCTTGCTACCATCGCAGCAGGCTCTCTCATTGAGGATGTGAAGGGTTTGTAGAGAAATGTTCAAATTCTTTACCAAATTTGTTTCTACTATGAAATTGTAAAGAGTGCTATACAAATAAAACTGAACTGAATTTCTTAAATAATGAACCTTCTCAATAGCTCACGAATTCCGCATCTCCATGCTGTTATTGTGTTATTACAGACACCATAGCTCTTACAGCAGGTAAACTGTTTCATACACATTTCAGCCCTTCAAACTGAATCTCAAGACCTCTGTGCCATATTTACACACCTGATACATCATACAGAATCCAACCACCCAGTCGATGTGGAAAGTCTGCCTCACACTAAGAACAGCAGCAGCTCAGAGAGAGGAGAAAGCGCAGCCTTCTTCAGCATAGACAACCACTATTCAGAGCAAACTGATCTCTAGCTCACATGCAGGGGAAAATATATCCCACACCAAACCTCTTCTCTGTTCAATCACAAGGCCCTTATCAAAATTTTTTTTTTGAACTTTACCACAAAATGTAGATTAACCTGAAGAACAAGAGAAGGAGGTGCTGGATGAAAAAAAAAAAAAAATAGGTGGAACTGAGCTGTTAAAAGATACAGCAGTCACTGTGAACTGGTGCAATGAGTCATGATCTTCAGGCAGGGTTGCTTGCTGTACCAGAGCACTGAGGTGTGTTAATGCAGGAGACAAGCTTCCATTGTACACCGGCGGGCTAATGGCGGCTTGCTCATGCTGACAGACATAAACGTACACACTCACCGCTGCTTGCCAGCACACACACCCACCGTCGCCTGAATTCACATGTAAATTTGCGAATGTGTGTAATGCTCAATTCCTCTCCTCCCCGCGCAGCATAATATGCCATTAGTATCAGGACGGATTTCCGTAATTCTGTTAAAGTGGTGCCAGTCCTGTAATTTTCCTCCGCTCTATGACAGGAGGAGTCTGTAAGGGGGGCTCAGAGTGACACACATGGTGAAAAGGAAGTGTGACGATATATTTTCACCATCACGGCATGCACAAAAGCCAAGAGGAAACACTTTTATTGTAATTGTGTCGTATGTGGGCATGAAGAAATCCACCATAGAATTCAGATAATGGCTGATTAACATGATCGTCCAGAGAGACGCATGTCTGAGGCTTCACAGCTGATTACACTAAAGTATACACGTTGAACGTGAATTTAGCCAATAAGTCAATAAAAAATTAAGTAACCGCAAATTTTCATGTTTTCACATACATGTTATGTAAATTTAAGAATGTGCAATGCAATAGTTTCCAAATTTCAACATTTGTAGCTGCGCATGGTTGAGTTGTGCCACTGTGCATCCAATTTGTTACAAATTTACTTAAATTCACATTTTAAATTTGTTAAGTAAATTAACACTCCAAAAGTTCATTGGTCATGCGGACTTTCCTGTTGGGCTCCCTCAGTCTTTATGCCAGGTGACTTGCTTTCGTGGTCACTTTTAGTGTGGCTTTTGAAGCCTATTTGTGATTACTGTCTTGCTGAAAGATTCAAGCATGACCCTGTTGTATGGGGGTGGGCGACAAAGGTCATAAGTATGCAGTGGTTGACCAAATGTGGTTTACTTTTCAACACAGCCTCTTCTGTAGTCTGTACACTTTTTCCATTGGTGCTGCAAAGCTCGAATCCTGTTGGTGCAGAAGCTCTCAGGTATCAATGCACTGGCATTACTCCTTCTTATTCATCCTATAAACCTTTCAGTCCACCTTCATACCCTCTTAACAGAGGCAGCCAGTGACTTCATTTGAAATCAGGTACCTCGCAGAATCCACAATGCCAATGGCATGTATTGTACTAGGTTGCCATTGGCGGAAAACCTGCCCCACCTCATCACAGCTCCGCCACTCTCAACATTAGTAACAACCATTTTTAATAATCGTTTTATAACCACTTTTCTTTTTATTCCAAACCCACCTTGAATGTTTAATGTCAAACTCCACTGTTTTATTTCATGCAAATAAAACAACCCAGTTATAGTTAAAGTTCTAGCAGCTACTCAAATGCAGTCGCTTATATTTGTAGAATACACTCGTGTCTATTTCCAAGCAGGTTCATTACAGCTCAGTTTTTTAAAACTTCTTTATCGTGGATCTGGGAATTTTCAGGTACTAAGACAATTTTTACAGCATATAAAATGTATATACTTACAGCAATTTTCCATAAATTAATGAATAACCAAGAGAAATTTGCCTCCACATTATCTCATTTATACACAAGTGGGACAGGAAGTCAAGGATGACTACGCATGAAGCATTCTGACAGACAGTAAAGAGGAACTTTCTTTATTATTGTATACTACATGGGAACGCTAAAATCAGATTGGTTTATTATCTAGGATTAAAATACATCATCCGGTAATAAATAAAGAAATAAATAAATGAACAGGCCTCCAGTACAGGTAGCAGGCTATCTAAGCGGTGTGCGGCAAATGGAAGTGTGACACGACTCTGTGCAAGGCTAACCAGCACTTTAGTTAAAGTATTTGATGGTATGAACAGATTTTTTTCAAGAATTTGAATAACAATAAAAATACTACTTATCACAGTCTAATGGGTGTGAACCTAAAAAAACAATTATTCCACTCACTGTCATCAGATATCCCTGGCTATTAGTTCATATAAATGCACGTAATAAACATTAAATATTTGTTATAAATGTTCTAATCCTTCCTGATTCATTTGTCAATTTACATATGGTTTGGTTTGTTTATTGTTTGTATTCATGCAACAATGCCATACAATGAGCAAAACATTCAGTCATTTTTTCCAAAAACCTTCTTCACAAAAAGTGCCAATAAATACTAAAGCACACCATGTATATACCATGCTATGGACCAACCTTCAATCCTGCCATGTTTGGAGAGCACTTTCACCAAGCCCAGGTATTTGTTGGCATCCAGTGTAACCTCTGAGTCCTTACGTGCCCTAGACAGAAGTGAAAGCACACATTCGTGAAGTAAAAAAGTGTGTAGATATTTTTTTTTTGTTTACTTTAGACTAAATTGGTGCAGGTAAACTCATGCTCATTTGCATCTGATGCAAATGTTGATTAGGGTCTTGTTCACTACTGGAAAAGGATCACATGGGATATGATGAAACATTTACCTTGTTAAAGCTTGTCACATAAAAATAAAAGATAAGATTCGTTGCCTTGGTGATTGAGTAACACAGTGGTCATTTATGTGTAGTGTGCACGTGTGTTAGGGTCCACTTTAAACTCACAGCTCTCTCTTCAGGTTAAGTGCTTCCTCCGGGTTGTCGTGACGACAGCACAGGTTGATGAGCAGGGCATAGCAACTGGCAGTCATTTCATTCTCATACTGCACTTTCAGCTCCAGAGCACGGTGCAGGTTCTGAAAGAAAAAAAAAAAATTTTTTTAAAACCACACACACACACACACACACACACACACACACACACACACACACACACACACGTTTACTAGTCAGACAGAAAGCAAGGAGAAATCAGAGACCTACTGAACTAAAATGAAAATGATTATCTTTACCTCCTCAGCACATAGTGCTGCGATTAGCTGCCTGAACAAATTTCCAACCTGCTTCCCGTTGGATTTCATCTCCTCCAGCCTTCTCTCCTGAATGGCTAATTTTCCTGCAAGAACCTGAGACCCAAAAAGAACATTGCTAAAACGTCTACCAAAAGCTTCCTGAGGGCAAACCATGCAACAAATTTGGTGATCCCATGTCATTTCCTATTAGTTACCACACTAACAATCCTTGATAAGCCCAATATAGAAGATTTCGCTAACTTAACTGCTATGATCTTGAAACAAGGTTAAAAGCACCCATATACAATCACACCTGAGACCTTCCTGGGGGAAGCCATTCACCAAATTTGGTGATCCTAAATCATTTCCTTTCAGAGTTATCACAATAATAAGCCTTGAAAAGGCTAATACAGAAAAATTCACTAACATAACTGCTGTGACCTTAAAACAACTTCAAGGGCACCCATATACAACCCCAACAGGGACCTGCGGCAGACCCATTCATTAAATTTGGTGACTGTCTCATTTCATTTCAAAGTGATCACATTAACAGGAATTGACAAGTCCAATACATAAAAAGTGACCTTAGAACAATGTCAAAGTGACCCATACACAATCCCCACTATTCGCCCCTGAGGGGAACCCATACAATAAATTTGGTGATCATACGTCATTTCATTCCAATTCCAATCATTTCAAGTTATTGCACCAACAAGTCGTATGGACAAACGGATGAACAGAGCCCATTTCTATAGCTCATAAGTGTGTTATAAGTACACTTCCAGACAGTGTATTTCATATCCAAACAACACATGCATTCCGCAGCAGCTGTAGAATGTGAAAGAGTAAATAAAGCGAGCAGTTCTATCAAACTATTGCTTTTTAAAGTTGTGTGGAAAAACCACCTGACGTGAGCGCATAAACATTTTCCCCAAATTCAAATTGTAGTTTAATTAGCTCAGGACTAGGTTCACTCTTAACTTCTTCAGGTCAGATTCATACATACACACTTAATATCAGGAATTTCAGCTGTTAAAAACAGATAACCTCGACAGCACACTTTTAAGCTTACCTTCGTCTCAATGCCATCTTCTCTTGTCTGACTATCCACAAGAACAAGAACGTCCTGTGGAAAAAGATCAACATTTACACATTTGCTATTTATTCATTACTGATTACTTAATTGATTTCTATTTTGCCTTACAAGGTGTACCTTAATTAGCTCTGGCACATGGTACGAGTTTAAGATGTTCCTGATCCCTCTGTAGATGTTCACATGAATAGCAATGTTCTGCAAACAAAAAGCGCAGGCAAACCTAATCCTTTTCGTTCTCCCTCGTTTAATAGGTCAAGATAAAAATGAGATTGCTTTTTATATTAATGTGGCCTACATGCAATGTTTATATTAGGAGCATGGCTGCTATTAAAGATTTTTGGGACACACCATATTGCTGAGCCGATTGAGGTATTGTCTCAAAACCTCCTCTTTGGCCTGCACCTCACTCTCAGTCATTCCATCGAAGAGGTTAAAGAGGAAGTAAGCTGTGGTTTCTGGGACAGGACAGAAAAGATGATTCAGTTATTCAATTCATTATTTCATCTACAGTCATGATGGAAGTACACAGAAGTATGTTTGTGGGGAACAAACAAAAAGATGAATTAATAAAGCAGTAAGGGCCAGAGTGTGCGTATTCGTGTGTATTGCTGATAGAGGCAGCTTTGCTACACTCTCAACTGATGCGTGTGGTAATGTGTGTCAGGCAGCTGACTGTAGGGCTTGGCGATATGACTGATTTTCAGGAAATCATGCACACCTGGTGCAGCATAATGAGGTGAGACACAGAGAGGCCATCTCCATCCTGCTCATACACAAGTGCTAAGACCTGTCCAGACATGGACACAATCTCTCCATCTCTCTCTCTCTTTCATGCACACATACACACGCACAAGTTTACTCAGCATAAAGTCAGCAGCCTGCCAGTGCTTTTCAACACACGCTTACACAAGAGTGTACACAGATACACAGACATTTCAAACTGCATCAAGCACACACACTTAACACAAAGTGAGGCTGTCACAATCCATAAATTAGCCTCAAGATACTGACTTTCTCTTCATTGTGTGTACACACACACACAGTTCAATCAAAGAGATTGGTTCTACAGACAAAAACATGTGCGCATCAATTAGAATTAATTTAAATGATTATATATTAATTTAGGAATATTAATGAATGCAAGTCTGTACAGTCATAGAAGAGGCACAATACCATAATGATGTGTTCTTATCACAAACCACAGACGAATATGCAGAATGCATACATTTGATCAAAAACACTAACATTTAACGACTTGTTTTTATTTACACACAGAAACTGTACTTTTGTTGTTAATATATTTTTCTGTTTATTGAGCTCACACGACCTGGAATTCATAAGATCTGTCCAGAATTTAGTATTTTTTATTTTAAAAGTTTGTTCATTTAGTAAAAATGCTTTTTACTTAATGTACAACCTAATGCCTTGTAGAACTTGGCCACTAAGCCCTGGAGGTTTGAAATTCTGAGACAGAAAAGTCTTCGACTGCTGAGCAGAGTTCATTAAAATGCAAGTGGAAATGTGTGCTTTAGCAGATTAATGCTGAAAGTGTAAACGCTAAACATTCCAATACACATTTTCACCTTCAAATATGTGTATATTATTTGAATAATAAAAATTATTTTGACAGGCATAAGGTGTGTGTGTGTGTGTGTTAGAAAAATAACAATAGTATACCTGCTCGATTTGCTTCATCCTGCCCAAAGCGGCTATCTTTATAAAAAAGCTCTGTGATCTAAAACAAGAAATAACAGTTAAAGCCTCTTATTTATAATAATAATAAACCCCTGCTCACGCTCTAATCCTCAAGGCAGAGGTGAAAGAATCACTTCACTTCACTACTACACTGGAGGGTTTAAACCCTGCCCCCTTGCGTCTGACATGGAACATAAACTCGACATGAAGCCAATAAGCTGTAACAGTTAGTTTACATCCAGAAAAACTCTGAGTGAAGAACTGCAGAGAAACAGAAAGAATTAGACATGATTAGATAAAGGCTTACCTTGGCCATGTTCTCCACATCTTTAGACCTGCAGGGGGCAGCAGAGGATTATAGATGTTAGGAATAACAGCACAGTTAGACCAGCAGCCTTACACACTGCTGCATGTGCGAACATAAACAGATGTTGAAAGTGCAAATATTAAACAGTTACTGACTGTATGCATCTAAAGTAACATTGAATAAAAGAGGAAAGAATGATCAGTGTTATTTTAAGCATGTATAATGCAGAAGTTTATTTGATATTCATGTTGGTGTAAGGTCAGTGTCATGCATTGTTTAGTGACTCCACTATTTCATCTATCTTGACTTTGATGAAAACCGGTCACCACGGAGACAGAGCCCCAACTTCCCCTTTTAAGTCTTTTGACACGTCCAATTACCAGACTGACACCTCTCTCTCTCTCACACACTCTTATTCTCACACCTCAACACTGCTGAACAGAGTGTAACAACGATCTCGTGTCAAGAGACATCTTGGATCATTTACATCTTGGACCAATTTTTCTTTAATTAGTCGAGGCACACAAATATCGCTGCCTGTAATTCCTTAATCAATCAACACATCCACCTATCCATTCATACATCTCTTCATCCACCCATCACCATCATCTCTCCATCTACACTTCAACTCTTCCATCTCTCCATCCACACATCTCTTCATCCACCCATCTCCATCTCATCTCTTTCATCTCTCCATCTACACTTCAACTCTTCCATCTCTCCATCCACACATCCATCTCTCCATCCACACATCCATTTATACATCTCTTCATCCACCCATCTCCATGTCATCTCTCCATCTATACCTCAACTCTTCCATCTCTCCATCCACACATCCATTTATACATTTCTTCATCCACCCATATCCATATACACCTCAACTGTTCCATCTCTCCATCCACACATTTCTTCATCTACACCTCAACTCTTCCATCTCTCCATCCACATGTCCATTTATACATTTCTTCATCCACCCTTCTCCATCTACACCTCAACTCTTCCATCTAACCATCCACACATCCATCTCTCCATCCACACCTCAACTCTTCCATCTCTCCATCCACACATCCATCTCTCCATCCACGAATCCATTTATACATTTCTTCATCCACCCATCTCCATCTACACCTCGACTCTTCCATCTCTCCATCCACACATCCACCAATCCATCTTTCCATCCATTCATACATCTCTTCATCCACCCATCTCCATCTACACCTCAACTCTTCCACCCATCCATCTCTCTACATCTCCATCTATATGGATTTAGGATAGTCTCTCTCCATTCACACATTTACTCATCCATCTCTCCATCCACAAATTCATCTCTCAAATCACACATCCACCTATTTACCCACCTATCCACATCTATTTGCATTAAGAAGATTGAGCCATTACAGCATGACCAGGAGGTATCATCCATATGCATGAAGTTAAAGAAGTGTTGGTTGGTGTCTGGCCTTGGGCTAAAACACAAAAGCCCATGCTCTTGCACTTACCCCCTAAAGCCACTGATCAGGCTGCCTCTGAAAGCACTAAGGGAAATGGCTGGAAAGGACGGTGAAGACACTGCAGAAACAGGAAAAAGAAATTAGTCAAGAAGTGTCAGTAATCTTTAGAGTCTGCTCCTGAGCTCACACAACCTACACACTGGTTTATAACATCTGCATTGTCTGCACATGTTGCACACATGCACTTTAGTTTGTAGTTTTTGTAATCCAGTGGTCATGAACGAAGCTTGTTTCCTTTTAACTGTGTACTGCACCAATTGTGTATGGTTAAAATGACAATAAAAGCCACTGAACTTGTCCTGTGTTGTACAGCATTGCTCACAATATCTGTGCTCTTACTGACCTAACAGTGATGATTAATTTTATAAAACAGCTCTGACAATAGTTTTCGCTGTGAATCAAATTACAGATTTACAGTATATTAATCTGCCTGTGTTCAGCATAAACTGAATAATAATTCGGTGTAATTCTTGATAGTTTTCTGTGTCAGTACTTTCAGGGTGACTGTCAGAAGTGAGATTTTCAGATAAAGAGGGGGAAAAAATCTTCAAGACAGAAGAAGGGTTAGCTGTTTTATTATGTCAAGCTACATTTTTATCTTGCCTTCAGGACAAGCTGAAAAAACAAAAACTGGTGTTTGTAGCTGTTATAATTACATGATAACAGGACCTAACTAATTTCACAGCTGCTCCATAACCATCCATAGATAAAAGTTAAGACTTCCTATTAGAGAAGATGCCAAATGGTGGTATAAGAGGAATCAAACATTTCAGGATATGCCTCACCAGCCTCAAACAGGCATTAAACCATGCTGTCTCTAATGATGCATTAAGTTAATAAAGTGAATAATTCAGTGAGGGATGAGCACATGATAAGATACAGAAAAAGTCATGAGAGAATATTAATAATTTAACAGCATTCATTCTCCTTTTTCTCCTCCAGATTACAGTTCATGTGTCACTAGAGTCTGGCTGTCATTTACTGATCACTTAAATAACCTGATGAGTGTTGGGATAAAACCTTGTGTGTGTTTGCATATCTTGGGGTGCATGTGTCATATCTATGAGGGCAATTAGCCTGAAAGCCAAATGTTAGCTAGTTCCTGGCACGTGTGTGTGTGTGTAACATTTCTCTACAACTGAGAAAGAAATCAGGCCTGAAAGTTTTTAACACTCACACAGAGAATAGAGGTCGGAAAGTCTTCCACTCGCTGCCACTGTTCGCACTTCTGCTGCGATGAAGTCGTCAGTTTCCACTGCGCAGCCAGCGTCCTGCAACAGGTACAGACACATATGGGAAAAAGAAAGTATCTTTTTGAATTATAAGAACCTAAATAGCAATTCTAAATAGCATCCTCACTGACTGCAAATATACTTTAGGCGCACAAAAAAAAAAAATTAAAAAGCAAATCTAGCTTCTCCATCCTTTGCTACAGTGGATTGGATGCCTACAGTGGATTGGATGCTCGACCATTAGTAGCAGGAACCTCTCCTAATGTTGCATCTCCCTTTGCAGTTGAACCTTACAGTCCAGCAAGCGATTCAGTTTTTTCAGATATCACGAGTATACAGCTGCTTATTAGTACAGAAGAGGACTTGTTTTTGTAGGGTTGAATTTGGGAGAGTAATTATATGAGCAGTATTCTTCAGGTGTGGAGTCAGGTAAAAATTGGGGTGAAATGGGCGAGTCCTAGTAGATCATTTTTGTGAACCTTTAGTGCCAGTCCACGTCGTCATCTTCAATAGGTTGAATTTTACTGCACCCTCTTCGTCTTGATGGTGGAGCATTTACACAATAAAAACCATTACACAGAAGCTTTCTTAGACAGTCCATTCATGTGCGCGCTAATTTCACCAACTGACTGGTATGAAGATGGCAGGCTTGGATTCTGTAGGTGAGATGGCTGCGCACACCCACAGCAAGAAATTTTACACGTGAGAAGCGCTACTGAGTTTCAGCTGATTCCACTTCCTATAAGTGATACATTGAACGATAAATGCTGAGTGACCTTCTTTGTTGGAGATAGGTGAAGCACATTAGGTTCTAAATGCATTTATCTTTCATTTTAATTTCCTGATACCTGAGGGGAAAAAACATGACAATGTTCAAGACAATGGCACAATGGCATATTTACTGCTACTAGAAGAAACTGCAGCTTGTGCACTTAGACATTTGTTGGTCTCAGCGAATAAATCCATGCAGGTACCACTGAGCAAACCACTGGCATTCTGAAATACCACCATAAGTGTTTGGATATAGTCAGTGGTAAGCTGCTGTAGAAACCAGAGAAGGTTTGTATAGGATAGCTGTTGCCAGCATCTCACAACTGTGTTTGGTGATGTTTTTCTTGTGTCTGATTTCAGTTCAAACCACTTTTTTAAACTGTATTCAGTGCCCTACCACTGAAACCTCGTTCACTGCACCCCTTATACCAGGTGCTCAGTCACAAATGGGTCTTCCAACTAGATAAGGATCTAAAGCACACCTCTAAAATTGTGGCAAAATTACCCAAAGACAACTAAGTCATGGTACTGGAGTATCCATCACAACCCCTAAAATCATGTACAAACAAGAAGAAATAACTTTTCTGCCTTAAAATAAACTACAAGAGGAAAACATAAAATGTCTAAATAAAGTAAAGTCCCAAACTTCTTTCTACACTAAGGGCTTTCTAAGAGTACAAGAAATAAGCAAGGTATATCCTTGTGTAAGTGTGTCATTTATGCTCTAAAGGTAAAACTGAAACTTCACTGTGAAATGTAACAAATTAAAACATTTTAAATCAGTTTCTTTAAGCAAACTTCCAGCCTTGAGAGTGCTGATGAGTAGATTGAAGATTCTACAGTGATAAATGTGGACTTCTGGACCTACTTGAAAAGTTGACAAAGTGGGACTGCAAGGGGAATCTCTCATGTGATCAATTCATAAATAAAGTTTTTGAAACAAGAGAAAATTGTCTACATTTGATAACCAGCCAGTATATTTAAGGGAGTCTGTGTGTGTATGTATATACACTACCTTGCTTAAGGTACCCAACAATGGCATTTGGTGGCACTGGGGCTTGAACACCCAACCTTTGGGTCAGTAAGTCAGAGCCCTAACCACTGCCCACACTAGCATTTCACTGACAGGCTCTTCTTTACAAAGAGAAAAAAAGCCCACTGCACATGTTTCTAAACAAATAAATGGAATAAATAAATGCCTTTGCATAGCCCAAAACATTTAGAACCATATCAAACTTGATATAACTAGCTTTCACTGACGCAGGCAAATAGCTCAGCGCACTACGTGGGGTGAAACAAGACACCAGTGGGACTTTTTCTGACTTCAAAATCTTAATTGACCACCTCTATATGAACCCTAAATAGAAATCGCATCAACGCCAGCCCTAGTGGTCTCTATCAGGTGCTTGTATTCAAATCAACATGGCGGCACACTAGGAAGCTTTTCTGTAAGAAAGAAAGCAAGCTCTGAAAGACAAAGGGTTAAAAAGAACAGTTAGACACAAAGTAGAATATAAAGCGAGCAATTTAAGCTTGAAGATGAGTTTGAATGTGTGTGGTTATGAAAGCGTCTCAGCATGTCCACACTGAGGTCCACAGTGTCTGGCTGAGATAAATTCAGCCAAGAACACAAAAATTCCAAATTGATTGAAATATGTTTTTGCGTCCCAGTGCTAACACCCATGTTTTCAAAGTTTAAAGCTGTAGAGTCTTTCTTTTACACGGTTTTAAAATAGAAAAAATAAAAGCAGAAAGAATTATTGAATCGGGACATTTATAGAATCACAATACCTCCAGAATTGGAATATAAATAATATCGTCACCTATGGTGATTCCTATCCCTAGCAAATCTCACATTTCTGACTCTTTCAGTATGTCCATTAAGGCCATACTGTCCATGACTATATGTCAGTTACATACTGACTATATGTATATGACTATATGTCAGTTACATACCTAACAGACATGTACACACAAGCCATTACCTTCAGAGAAACACGGGCGCTGTCCACTGTGGAGAAATTAGGCAGCACGTAGGTGGAGTAAGTATCAACATCAGGATGAACGTTCAGCTCTTGCATGGCCTTCAACACCTCCAGTGTACCTGAACAAAATCAGGGGAACACAACAGGTATTCAGTTAGAGCATACAGCAGATCAACGCATAAAAAACATCAAAGAGCACGTTCAAGTTCTTATTAAGAAACACTGCTCAGAGGTTCAGCATGCTTCACAGAGCAAAGAATCCTGCACAGTCCCATGAGGCTACATAAGCACGGCTACCATGTATCCTAGCCTGAAAGCTGACACACTCTGGCTTAGAACGCATGTTAATCAGAATACCAAAGCAGACAGCTTTTTGCTTTCAGCATTCTTTCACCAAGATCTCCAACAGTGCCCTGTGCTCCAGGCTCCTACAGGGCCTTATACATATGGAAGAGTGCAAACCATGCATGAGTGTTTCTATGTGTGTGATAAGTGAGTGTGCAGATATATCCATGTGAGGGGTTATAAGTGCATGAAGCACATGAACTAGCAATTCCTGCTGTTTACATTCTCCAACCTGGACTTCACTGCTCTGTATCCCAACACCCTGGGGAAATATATTCACCTGTCTGGGCCTCGCACTCTCCTGCTCACCACACAGCTGAATAAAATATAAGAGGTGCTTTTATCTGCCATTAAACTCCACATCTGGTAAACATAAATGAACTGGGATATCCATCCCTCCATTTGACTTCCTCCATTCATGCTCCTTCACAGCACGATGCTTCTCCACTTTCAAGGAAAAGCCAAAAGACGATCAGACATTTCCTCCTCAATGGAACCTGAGAGCCTGCCATCAATTCATTCCTGTTTTATGAAAGGAGCACACCTGCTTTCCTTATTAATAATCCATCACCCCATCTCTCATCCATAAATGTGGCTCAAAGACAGCCAAGTGAACAGGAACATGTGAATGGGGCAGAAAAAAGAGAAAATCAGCAGTGCAGCCGAGGAGCCCGAATCAGCAGATTTTCTTTTTTACTTTGGATCTCAGAAGAGTGCAATTGGGCTTCTCACCACATTCGGAGTTCATTCAAATTCTCAGACAACTGTTTTCTGTTTGACAAGTTTCATGACCAAAATGGAAGAGGTGACAAAGATAGTAAAGAGGCCCCTTTAGATTCCATCAAAAATTTTGGTGGGGATAGATATATTGCCAAAACTGAAAACTCTTATGGGGAGGGGTCCCAAGGGCCAAAATTCCAAAAAACTAAATCATTGGTTTTTGACTTTCTCCATGCGCCCTCATTCAGCTTCCATTATTTCATAATATTAATACGTCAGGTAGGGTATTTCAAAAAATGTCGGTATTTTCAAGGTTGTATGAGAGGTGGCGCCTCATATCACGACATTTTATAAGTCTTTTTATTTTAATAACTTGTTCTCTATATTACGCTCTCTCAGAAAATATTTTTTCGTTTTTCCTTTTTCGCAATATAAAATTTTCAAAGAATAACACAGGGTTCCCATGTAAACACATATGTCCTGAGGGACAGACTCTATAGATCTTACAAAAAAAATTTTTTTATAATTCATATCTCAGGAAGGGAACCACCTATTGCAACCAAACTTGGGCACGTTCATCTGCGGGAAGACAACAGTTCAAAGCCATATCCTTTTTCGCTTTGCAAGTACAATTACATAAAGAAAATTAATGAAAATGTGGTTCCAAAAGCAGCTCGATGGTTAGACGCTTTATCCTTATCAACTTTATACACTCAATCAGGTGTAATTAATCACCTTCTCCATTGCACATCAAGCTAATTGTCATCCACCTGTGATCACCTGTAAACATTCTGATTAGTTCAGCATAAAACATCTATTCCTAGAGCATTCTAGTGCTTAGAAGTGTAACTGAAAGCAATCAATCATCTATGGGTGGACAGTCACTGTCAAAAGATCTCTGGTATTAAGCTATAGATAGGCACAAATCAAGAGATGGACAGAAAAAACAATTCAAAGGCTTTATCAATCCCTAGGAGCACAGAAAAGTCCATAATCAAGAAGTGGACAGTGTTTTTTAACTGGATGGAAGAGTGAGGAGGAAACTGGAAATTCTCTATCTATGTACCTTGGTCTGAACCAAAGGCACAGAAGTAAAATATCTCCACCAACAGAGTACCCTAAAATACAATGAGCAACACTACAAGAGAAGGAAAGTTAAACCTCATTCTCAGATTATACATATAAAAAGATTAAATGGAAAGAAATTCCACTGTGCAAAAAGGCATAAACTAGAAATCACTATGCTTACATTAAACTGCCTGCTGATAACTGTGTCCCTATTATTTATCCTTTGCTTTATCTAGCAGTGCTTTAGTGCTTTAATAAGTCCAGCTCTCAGATCATTAACTCTCAGATCATGACTAACAGATCAGCATTCTAGAACATGTGCTTTTGTTAACTTTTGGACACACTCCCATCACATTTTCATAATCTGAATGAAACATCAACTGAAATCCTTGCTGATAGCCCAAGACTGCTTCTCATCTAGCTCAAGAGTTGAACAGAGCAGGATATAAAATATGAATATACACAAATGTAGAGCTAGAGAGAACCGGCAGATGACAAAACTAGGAAGAAGTTTCATGTTTCCTTCTGCTTGACAGGCGACGCGGGTTTCTAACGAGCTAAAAGCTATCTGTGGGTGAAGAGGAAGGCCAGTGAATGTTTCTCACACCATGTCACAACCAATGCACCACCTCTGCTGATCCACAGCGACAAGCAATGTTTGCTTGCGGCTGGTGAATAGTACTAGCATATGCTTCCGCAAATCTGCCTGCCCAAATCCACACCTCACCAGAACTTTTCCCTCCTCTTTCACTCTCTCATTTATTTTGGAAAGGGAATGGGGGTTTGTTGGCGCCTGCCCGCTAGTGACACCTGTGGACGTAAAGTGACGTGGTGCTTAATATTTCATGGCCGTGCACAGCGGTGCGCGTAATCCAAAGTGAATTCCCTTAGAGCGCTCACATTTACATGAGACCCAGTCACTCTGCATTCCATCATATGAGCTTTACCATGGCACCCTCTCTCACACACATACACACAAATGAGACGGTGTTAGAAACTGGATCTTTCTTTAGAGATACAACCAGCAAGTAAGTGTGAAACAAGCTTTACATTTACAGCATTTGGCAGACGCTCTTATCCAGAGCGACTTACAATTATAATTTTTTTATACAACTGAGCAACTGAGGGTTAAGGGCCTTGCTCAAGGGCCCAACAGTGGTGATAGAGGGGATTGAACCGCTGACCTTCTGATCAGTAACCCATCACTTAATGGCCCAGACATCTGTATTCATGAAAATAATGTACTCTTTTACACGTGAAAATGATCCATACCTCCGAATATGACCAAAACATCTCACATTCAATATTGTCATGAATTACACAGGCAGAGAGATTCAGTACACTTTCTTTAGAGCTTTTGTTTACAGAAACATATTCTATACATAGAAACAGTTTTTGAAACTCATATTGTTCATGGTTTGCAAACAATATATATTAGTAACATATTAGCAACACAATCCTCGTTTTATTTCATAAACAAATTTTCACAGATACAGGTTCAGGAACATGTTAAAATATGTTAACCCTGCGGTAAAGCTCTGTCCCAGTAGTCACACTGCAGGACACAGACACGCGTTAATGCACACAGGCACCATGACATCTACTCTGGCCATTGCAGCAAAATCATCTATTGTGGGTATGATCTGTCTTTAAATTTTGATCTTTAAACACCTTTATATCATTTTTTTTAACATGGATATGTTGTATTGTTGATTTGTGGAAAAATGTGTCAGTCCACTCAGACGATTAGCTGTCGGGACCTACCTTGTGTGTTCTTGTCTTTCTGATGCTTGGTTAAAAGAGGCCAGAAGTAGTGAGGCCTGATGGGAAGTCCTTCTTCCTTTATCTTCTTAATCAGCTCTACTGCCATAGCTGTACATGTAGAGAAATTAGCATTGTTTTTGGAATTTCTGACATCAAGCATAAAGCCAGGTCTGCAAAGGAACGGTATGAGACACCTTTAAAGCACACCCACACACCTGTGTTCTTGGACTCTAGAGCGCAGTACAGTGAGAACTGCAGTGGTGCCGAGTGCAGATGGGAATCTTTCAGTTGTGTGCAGAAACCAACCAACTTCTCAGGGGACTGCAACAAATTTACACAAAATTTTACATACTTTTTTGTTTTTAAAGGCTTTACAAATGATGATGATGCTAATGTTCAATGTATGTGCAGACAGAAGTGTCAAAAACACTCATTTGTTATATTCTGCAGTTACACAACATAAATACATAAGTACTGGGTGGTTTAAAAAAAACAAACAAACAAACAAACAAACAAAAAAAACAATTGTTTGGATTTACAATTTGTTTCTAAACATAGAATATGTGGTATATGTTACAAAACAGCTGCTGAAAACGTGAAAAGACTGAACTACACCGTACTCAAATGTGGAGTCATACCATTAAACAGTTTTAGGAAAAAAAATTATAATCATTTAGATTTAACTGCATAGTTAATAAGATACTTCTCTGTAATGTTACAAACTCAAACACAGATTTACAGGTTCACGTGTTTATATGTCCTTTGATTGGATAAATACTGCAGTGATTAACATGTTTCAGCTGGCAGCAATTCTTTTAACTCTAATTGATGCAGTGAGTAGCTTCTCATTTCCTAAACAACCATGTTGTATGATGTATCCTGTGTTCATTGAAAAAAAATTACTGTTTTCGTAGGATCAAATCATTGTCTTGCATCAAGTGCACCACAGAGACAAGGGATATCACTGAAATTATTGGAGTTAGGTTAACTACCCAACACAGTATTAAAACCTGGACTCACGACTATGTTTAACAGTGAAAGTAAGGTAATTCTCACACACACACACACACACACACACACACACACACACACACACGCACACTGACGGGAAGTCATTGCTTGGGACTAAACAGCTGCACGGCCAAGAAACAGAATCTGTTAGTGAGGAAAAATTATAAAAGGCTTCAGCCTGCAAGACAGAATAAAGATGGGAGTTTGGGGCAATGGGAAATGGTCATGTGACCTGACAAGTCCAAACTGCCCCTATCTCAGAGCAATAAGCGATTTAGAGTAAGATTCAATTCAACTGAAATTCAGTTTTATTTGTATAGCACTTTTTACAGTTGACATTGTCACAAAGCAGCTTTACATAGTAAAAACAAATTTAAAAAAAGAATTGAAACATTTCTTCTACAAACCCTACACATCCCTAATGAGCAAACCCGTGGCGATGGTGGCAAGAAAAAACTCCCTCAGCTGACACGAGGAAGAAACCTTGAGAGGAACCAAACTCAAAAGGGAAACCCATCCTCATTTGGGTGAAACCATAAAAATACAAACCATGTATCTAACCTGGTGGCACGGATATAAAATTGGGGCTCAAATAATGAAAGAGATTTTCAGGGAGCATGAGGAATCATTTTCACACATCAACTGGCACCACAGAGTCCTGATCTTAACCCTACTCAAAGTCTTTAGGATGTGCTGGAGAAAACTTTATTGAGTGGATCTTGGAAAAATGAATGCAACTCTGACTGCACAAGCTTGTAAAAACAAATCCACACTGGACGTGTGCTGTAATAAAACTAGATGTGGTCAAAAGAAATATTAGAGTGTGCAGCTTTTTAGGCTTAGTAGTTTGTAATTTCATTTATGAATTTGGTCATACTGGAGTTTCAATAAAGCCACTGTTAACTTTCATTATTTGTTGATTAAACTCTTACTACTAGCTACAGTCAATCACTGTATTGTCATTTTTGGCTCACTGTGAGTTTTGCCTTTTATGGAATCACTAAATGTGTAGTAAATTAGTTCTATCATGACAACAATGGGTAATTCCTTTTGCTATTTAGGCAATATTGCATGAGCCAGAATGAAGTTGCATCAAATATCAACATGGCTGTGATTTAACCGTAGACACAATCCTGCAGGACCAAAGGTAATCATAACCATGCAAATATGTAGAATAACAACAGACCTGTGATTATGATGTTTTTATACTACAGTTCAGTTAAAAAAAAGGAAATTATGCTTGAGAAAGTGATGATTCAGACACAACATGGCCAAATGTTCTGTTTGATTTTGAGATGAAAGGGATCTCTAAATAATGCTTCACATAATTAGAGCCAGCTCACTTTGACTTCTTCTCATCTCTAAGAAGATTACAAACACAGAGGAGCAAAGTGAAACACAGTGAAACATCCCAGTGCACTAAAGCGAAATCACTCTTGTCCAATCAAATTAGTGGATCAGAACTAACTGATGTATAATATGCATTAAGTGGCAGACCGACAATAGAATGACTGTAGTTCCTCACCTTATTCATGTTCACACAGTGCCGGAGGAAGAAATTGCCCATGTTCAGAGTTTCACCGTCCTGCAACTCTGTGTGTAGTCCAGGGAACGACTTCAACACAGTAAAGGCCGTGTCCTCGAAGCCCTGAGTCGTCAGACTCAAACACAGGTTCATTGCGTCTATGAACACAGACACACACAAAATACATTTAATTCAATTTAATTCAGTTTTATTTGTATAGCGCTTTTTACAATTGACATTGTCATAAAGAATCTTTACATAGTAAAAGTAATTTAAGGAGGAATTTAAACATTTTTCTACAACCCCCTACACATCCCTAATGAGCAAGCCCGTGAAGACAGAATTTAGAAACTGAGCAACAAAATTTTAAACATTAATGCATTTTTTAGTGCTCTGCAATAAATAACAAAGAACTCAGAAAGATGATACCTGGCACATAGCCTCTCTCATGCCGCATACACTCCACTATTTCGGGCACATACTGCTGATGGCCAGTTTTAGCCAGACAGAACACCACCTGCATCAGGTCTCTGTCCATCAGAATGACATCTTTGCTCTGTGCCGTGTCCAGAGTCTGACCAAGAATCAGAAAATACCACAAACACAATTAAAGAATGTGCCACAGAAAAGGAACAAAATATGCTTTTAAGGCTATTATGTCCACAACAAGATGTACAGCACAGAATCCAGTCTGCGAGACTAATGTAGGAGTTTTATACATACACATATGCTTAAAAAATTGGTCAAAAATTCCAGCTGAGAATTGCAATCTCAAGTCTTAACCCCTTCAAAAAAGAGACTTGCTCTTCAAGCACTGTGCTGCACTACCACAGTAACCAAAAATCTGAATCAAATGTTTGTTGTTATTTACTGTTTGCAACCAATAAATAGATTGATGAATAAAAAATAAATTAAAATCAAAATTCTGTTCTTAAATACAATACTGAATATCCCTAATTCCTCACCTCCTTGATTTTGGTCATGTTTCCCACTTCAGCATAAGCCACAAGTAAAGCAAGGTAAGTGTCTGGGCCCGGCTCAATACCCGCCCCTCTCATGACAGACAAGATGTTTTCCGCACTCTCCATATCTCTGAGCAAAAAAGTAGCAGAGATTACATATACAGACAAAATGGGGTGTTATACAAAACACATTGCTTCTGGACACCGGAGAAGACTCACCCGGCTCGGCTGTGACCTGTCACCAGAGAGTTGAACACAGCCTCTGTGATGGGCAAGTCTTTGCTCTTCATGAAGCCCAGAATTTTACTGCAGACAAAGAGCTCTCATCATGACCAATATCTAACTGCAAACACTAGAATTCTCATAGGCACAGCAAGTTGACAACCACCTTCAACCACTGTTCTTTAGACTATACATTGTATGGCCAAATGCATGTCGACACCTGGCCATCATACTCAGATGAACACAAATTTCTACCTCATCATTGGAAGGGTTTTCACTAGATTGTGGTGCGTGGCTGTTGGGATCTGTGTTTGTTTAGCCACAAGAGCATTATTGAAGACAAACACTAATGTCAGACTGTACCCCATACTATACCTCCTTACCTAACATCAGGGCTCTGTGCATTCGAACAAGTTTGAGCCTTTTAGTTCTCCAACTTTGTGTGATGGTCAAGTGTCAACATGGTGTAGCTCCATTCGCTCCAAAAAGAAAACGAATTTAAAATCCAACTCACCTTGCACCTTCAATGTCACCATTTTGACAGTATGCTGCAATCAATCTCTGATATGTCACCTAAAAAAGAGGATAATTTTAACAGTTCAGCCAGATTGTAAAGTTATACAATTATAGAAAAGAAAAATATTACTGCTCTTGCTATTATGAAAGGGGGGGGTGGGGGGTGTGTTTGGGTTAGTGAAGCTGATCTCACATACACTGCATATATGTTAACAACTATAACAGACAAGTGAAATGGTCTGTTGTCTGTAGTGCACTCGGATGTTAAAACGCACAGATAATAGACACAATATGTAAAAGGTTTGCAATAGATATTATTTAAATTAGGACTTAGGGTTCCTCCCAAACCCTAAAAACATATCTTTATTTGCCCAAAAGTAAATCATCCTGCTGACACTTGTATTTTCACTCCACACTGAGTTTCTCTAATCTAATCGGTCAAAATTTCACTTACTCTGTTGGGCTGCACATTGGCTGCTTCCATCTTACTAAGAAAATCAGTAGGAGAGAAGTTGAACTCATTCTGCAGGTAGACTTTCAGCAGGGCATTGTAATGGCTTACATCATAAGTGGCACCTGGAAGAGAAACCATGAAATTAAAAATCCCTTACAGCTTTTTACTTTACAGGAAAACATACACACATACAGTAAAGACAGATGGGGCAGACCAAACATTCCCTTATTACCAACCACGATAGGGTAGCTGGTATTATTTCACTTGTCTTTTTTTTGTGGCTATGCAAGCCTATATCTCAAAGATCGCTTGACATAGTCAAATTTTCAGGGTAGCAACTTGGGACCAAAGGCTGAAACAAGTTTATGAAAAAGTAATTGTAGGTCAAGTTCAAGATCAGAAAAATAGCCACCAATTGTTTATAATTGTTAGGTAGTGGCTTGTGCGATTCCCCAGTCAGAGGCCTCTAATTTACAGAACTGGTCTAGCTGAGTCAAATTAAATGTTGACCATTAATGGATTGCAAACTTCAAATATTTCTGGGTTCTGACTAGGCCATGCAGGGACATTCTCCTTTAACCACTGTGTGGTCAACTTTGGGTCATTGTCATGTTGGAATGCCAACCTTCTTTTGCCTCATCCATTTTCTTCCTTCTATCTTGACAAGTGCCCCAATCCCCACTGCAGAGAAACACCACCACAACAGGATGCTCCAAGCTTTACTGTAGGTATGGTGATTTTTGGATGGTGAGCTGTATTAGCATTCCAACACATATACCATTTGGCACTGAGCCCAAATAGTTTGATTTTGGTCTCATCTGACCATATTGTATTTGTATATTTATTGTCACATATACACAATGACCATTATTTGCCAGAAATTCCTGTAACTGCTTCAAAGTTGCCATAGGCCTCATTTTAGCCTATCTGACCAGTTTCAGCCTGATTGTTGAAGGGTCCTCATAATACCAAAAACTTTCCACTTCTTGATTATGAACTCCTTGGTATTATAAAGCCTTACTTTTTTTTGTATTAATTTCCAGAGTTGTGCCTGTCCACAACTTTATGCCTGAAATCTTTTGACAGTGCCTTCGAACCCACAGTCTCTGTTTAAGACTAAAAAGTTACCTGTTTAGTCAAGCATTTTGTTAGTAGCCTTTTATTAGGTAAATAGGAGCAGACCTGGGGGTCCATCGACAGTGCAGTGACTGATTGCCTCATGTCACAGAGTGCCCTCATGTCTGTCTTCCTTCTGGTTCTCTCTTTTTGGTTATGCTGCCAGCGTCAGTCATGCCGGAGTCCCTGCAGTACTAATAAACTCTTCTTTTACCATTACACTACTATGAGCATGCCTAACACACCCCCCACCCCCGTGTTTTTGCCGAGGTACACATGCTTCTTCTGGGATGCCGATGATCCTAATCCTCCAGCTTACGGAGTTCTGTGGTGTGTCCTGGTATGACTTTGCACTGCTGGTGATATAAACATTTTTGAGATATAAATAATTTAGGACTTAGAGTTGTGGTATAACCAACCAAAAGTCATATTGGACTGTAGTGAAGTTTCTGCTACATGGTTTGTATTTTTATGGTTTCACCCAATGAGGATGGGTTTCCCTTTTGAGTTTGGTTCCTCTCAAGGTTTCTCCTTCGTGCCAGCTGAGGGAGTTTTTCCTTGCCACCATCGCCACGGGTTTGTTCATTAGGGATTGCTCAGAAGAAATGTTTCAATTCCTTTTTTAAAACATGTTTTACTATGTAAAGCTGCTTTGTGACTGAAAAAAGCGCTATACAAATAAAACTGAATTGAATAGTTGGTTGACTGCTTTCAGTTACACTTCCAGGCATGAGAATGCTGTAGGAATAGCTGTTTTATTGCTGAACTAAACAGAACTATTACAGTTCTTCAAAGGTAGACACCAGTTAATTTGGTGTGCAATGGAGATTAATCATCTCAGTGATTTCTTTTTCCCCCTGAAATGTCTTTCACTTGGATGTTATATGGTGCACCTCAATTGGTAATTTCTGAGTTGAATTTGCAAAATTAATGGCAACAAAGGAATCAACTTTATTGAGCCTGAACTTGGCTTGCTCAATTCTCTCATTCAAGTGAACCCTGGTGGGGTTTGGTACTTGTAAGTACAGTGTTTTATGGAATTCTACTCAACAGAGACGTGAAAAAGTACGAAGTGCTTCACCAGTCACAATTCAATTAAACAATTTGACTGAGGACATTCACATTTTCATGTAATAATGAAAAGGCAGAACTGCTGGATCGTGATTTACATGGCATTTGGCAGATTCCCTTTTCCAGGGTGATTATATCTTCATTATCTCATACAACTTGAGGGTTAAGGGCCTTACTAAGTGCCCAACAGTGGCAGCTTGGTGGTACTGGGGCTTAAACTCCCAACCTCTTGATCAGTACCCCCAGAGCCTTAACAACTGAGCCACTGCTGCCCCAATTTGTCACAGTACCAACATACTGAATTTGGAATATGACTGAAAAAAGACCACCACACATTTGTTTTGTTTGTTTCCCCTCTTCAAATCAATTAAATATATAGTGTCTCTTCAAAGTTTTTGAGCCTTCAGTACTGAAAATGGATTTTTAAAAAACGAATCCAATTCAACAAACAAGAATGTCATATTTAGTTATTTGTTGAGGAAAGTCACCCAATAATACATATATATGGGTGTCAAAGGTGTGTTAACTTCTAGGATGAGCTGTTAAATTTGAAAATGAAATCAGAGTCAGGTGTTTTCAGTCAATTGGATGGCAATCAGGTGTGAGTGAGCATTCGTTTTATTTTAAGTACATGGATCTGTCAAAGTATGACAGTATGAGTATACTGTAGTATATCATGGCATGAAAAAAAGAAAGCTTTGTGAAAACCTCAAAAAAAATTTGTCAGGATGGAAAAGATTACAAAACCATATCGAAAGTGTTTGGATTCCGCCAATCCAGCATCAGACAGTTATCTATCTACAGACTATCTACAGATTCAAGATACTGTTCAATTGTATGCAGGTTAAGGTTAGATTTTTAATTTTGTTGTATTTCTACAATGGCAAATTCTGATTCTGATTATAGTTGCCCTCTTCGGAATTGGCTGACCAACAAAGATCAGTCCAAGAGCAAGGTGTATAATACAACAGGGGGTTAAAAAGAAACCTTGGGTAACATTCAAGCAACTAAAAATGTCTCTCATTTTGGCTAAAGTTAATTTTCTTGATTTCACCATCAGGGGAATACTGAACAACAAATGGTGTGCATGTAATAGTTGCAAGAAGAAAGCCACTGCTCTCCACTTTTCTACAGTTTGTTAAAGATTGTGTGAAAAAGTCAGAAGGTTATTGAAAAAAATCCTGTGAATGGCTGAGGCCAAAATAGATCTTTTTTGTTTAAATGAGAAATTTTATGATTCTAGAAGGAAAACACTGCATTCCTGATCCTCATCCCATCTGTGAAACATGGTGGTGGTATCATGGTTTGGGCCTCTTTTGCCACATCTGGGACAGGACAGTTTGTCATTACTGATGGAGCAATGAATTCTGAATTATACCAGCCAATTCTAAAAAATGAATGTCAGTACACCTGACTGTGAACTGAATCTCAAGAGAAAGTGGGTTAAGTTGGTGCAGCAGGACAACGACCCTAAAGTCATGATTCATTCTTCCCAAGAATGGTTAAAGAAGAATAATGTAATTATTAGTAATGTAAATGTTTTGGTATGGCCATGTCAAAGGCCTGAGTTTAATCCAATAAAAATGTTGAGTAAACAGGTCATGTGATGAAACCCACCCACATCCCAAAGTTAAAACAGTTCTATATGGAGGATTGGACTAAAATCCCTCCATATGGATGTGAGGACTGATCAAGTTACCACAAATGCTTAGTTACAGTTATTACTGCACAAGGGGGTCTGAAAGCAAAGGTTCACATACTTTTACCAGTAACAAATATGTTAACATTGGATTATTTTCCTCATTGACCAGGTGTAATATTTGCCTCATTTCTTTAATTGGGTTCTTTACTACTACTGGTGTCTACTTTTCAGAATTGTGTGAAAATCTGCTGTTTTTAATCATATTAATGCAAAAACATAGAAAATTCTAAAGGGTTCACAAACTTTCAAGTACCCCTGTGTTATAATCCAGGTCATCTCATTGTAAATTCATAACCTAATTGGTAAAACTGGGTGGAAATGTTTGGTTTTTCCTCTCTACCACACACAGGATCCTTTTCCAGACAGACTAATGAGAAGCAGAGCTCCTCTTACCTAACTCCTGCAGCTTCTCCCAGATCCGATGTGCCAGCTGACTGCGTTCTTCAAGGGGCATCTCAGGCAGCAGTGAGCCACAGCTCCTCAACAGCAGCAGGGCCTGATTAGAACTGGGGTAGCCTAGACAGAGAAATCAGTTTTCCTAATTATAAATGATGACCTCTAAGGTTGTTAAAAGGGCGATTCCATTTTGGCCAGAGCACATTACCTGGCAAAAAGTGTACAGAATCTAATGTTCTATACAGTGTTAGCAACAACAGGGCATAAGTATAGCATGTCCTAGAGGTGTGTATAGTCATGCTGTACCTGTCCGGCAGATATCATGAAAGATGCGCTGAATCAGCGTTTTGGTGACTCGACCTGTCCGTCTGACTGAGCTGTCGAGTTTAGCGAGAGCCCAGTCGAACTGCTGGGCCTGCTTAGTGCGTAAAGCAATGCTAGGTTCATCTTTAACTACACCTTTCTTCTCAGCCGCTGCACTGAAGCACTGCAGACCCAGAGAGGACCAAGCAGACCTGATGAAGAATGAAGAGGAAGATGATGACTTGGTTACATATAAACTACAGCATGGTGAAATTCTTTTCTTTGCATATCTTGTTTTATTAAAAAGAGATGGTCTCATTTAGTCATTATGTTTCCTCATACAATTTCACTTTCATTTGTATTGTACTTTTAACAATGGACACGGTGACAGAGCAGCGGCTCAGAAAATGTATATGTATATGTGTGTGGGTGTGTGTGTGTGTATAGAAATCATATATAATGAGTAATGATACAAACAGGGTGTCTGGTCCTTACAACTGCTGAAGTAAAATGCTGGATCTCTTTTGGATCTAGAGGTCACAAACTTGTCATCTTATATTGCAATTGCAACTCAGCACACAAGTTTACAACAGTAGCTTCCAGAGTATCAGCTTGGACTCAGAGCTCAATTAGTAATCATAAAAAATAATCAACTACATCACAGGTGTCAAACTCAAGGCCCGCAGGCCAAATCCGGCCCGCCAACTCACTTCATGTGGCCCGTGAGAGTTTTAAAAGAATATGATTATCGTACATTTTTTTTGGATCAACCATTACCACAAAACGTGATTCATCATCCATCCACTAGCTGGCCACCTATCTCAAGTAAACCGTTAGTCATTCAAGACTTAAAAAAGATTGCAAGCTAACATAGTCAGGGAAGGAAAATGAATAAAACTACAGTAGACAAATCCCTAAGCTAATCATTTTGCCATGTAAATTTCATTGTTGCCCTTTTCGAAAAGATGTTCCAGGATGATTCGGCCCTCGATGACCTAGAAATTTTGTGAAGTGGCCCTCAGTGAAAATGAGTTTCACACCACCGAACAACTTCAAACACAAATGTGCATGTGATGGTTAACGAATGACCTTGAGCAAATCATCCAAAATAAAAGAAAAGGAAAACAACAGCAATAATTTCTAGGATGCTCCTCTGAGAAACACTAAATTGTCTAATTTGCAGAAAGAGGTCACGGAATGCAGGCAGGTCTAAAACTCCGACCCATCGTCTTTCTTTTTACACTACGCTTCATGTGCAAAGTGTTGATATGAGTAGTGTGAGGTTCCACGTGGACAATTTTTTTTTTCCAAAGTGAACATTCTTTATGTTTCCTTAAAAAAAAAAAAAAAAAAACTTCTTTCACGAGATGCAACCATTTAAAAGGTTAGACCTTGCAATAATCTCTGTAGCTCCCAACGGTGCAGTTCATGCAGAGTAGAAGCCATTCATTCATATTCAGAGTAATTCAGGTTCACACAGGCAGCAGGAGAGCAGCGAGACCTGGGGTTTAATCCCACACTGCTCCAGATCTGATTTATAGAAAGGGTGAGAAATCCACCTGCATGTGAGACTCGACTCGTGTGTTTTTCTCCATCACAACGCACTTAATAAAGACTCCAGAATGAAATCCTGAACCAACTCGGTGGTGAAACCGATCCACCTTGACCTGAAGGATGACTTCACTTTAATCAGCTCTGCAGTCTTGTCCCTAAATCTCAAAGACAACTGCGTGTTCCCAAACAAGCATGGCTATCCGGCATGCTAACTTGACTTACCTGCTCGCGCCCACTGATGTTAAAGTGATTTGTCTCGCACAGGCTTCGATTCCTCTCCCTCCGGCCGCCCTGCTGTACAATCGATTAATCGGCAGCCCCTGACTTTTTATTGTTACTCGTAGCAAAGGAAAAGGCGAGAGTTTCAGCAGCCGAGCAGATCTTAAGAGCGCAGCCATGTTTAACCTGCAAAAGAGTAGAAGGACATCCGTACCACGTGACAGGTCATAGGGCAATGGGCGAGCCCATTATGTGCAAACAAACGGGGGAGCCTGCAAATAATAATAATAATAATAATAATAATAATCATAATCGTTGGTGATAATCTTTTATTATTTGACCAGTTAATAATTTTATGTGTTTCGTTGCACTTGGTGTTTATTGAACAGAAACTCTGGGTACATTTTACATGTTTGTGTGTGAATATAAACCTGACTGATGAAATGTGATGTACACAAAGAAGAGAACAGACTCTCAGTGATTTACTGTTTCTCTTTCTTTCTTTCTTTCTTTCTTTCATTTTAAGGATATTTCACTAGTTATAGACTCCTTACACATTCATTCAGATCATTTCTTCACATTTTTATGAATCTATTACAGATATATGAACTGTGGTTAATCTTAATATTCACATAATTACAACTTCAGTACAACCTCACGTGTGTTTCATTTCAACAGCACTTTGCTAAGTGTAGAGGAACTGACATGGATCAAGGCTACTTTATAATAATAATAATAATAATAATAATAATAATTGCACAGTGGTTGTCTCCCGTGGGCCGAGGAAGACTTATTGTTGTGTATCTATTATCTGTAGAGTCAAGACGCAAGTGCACAACGAAACCTGTGCTTGAAGGATTTTAAAGTGGAAAGGCCTTTGCATAGCAGCAATCTCACTCTCTCGGCATCGCAAGTCGAGTTTTGTGTCCCAAGGATTTACTAAGCCTGGGCCACCAAAGCAGTCTTCACATTTTTGAGATGAGCAATTCCCTCACTCACCGAGGGTTCAGACCCGTCGGCTACCCTCAACCTGGTTCAGCCGGCCTATTGAAGCCATTGCCTTGGGTGTGGCCGTTGCCGCATGCTAACAACTACGAGAAGCCACAGGTGAGAGCTGGGTGCCAGTGGGGACTAAGCCACTAGCTCGAGGATGAGCCACTCCTAAGGACTGCAACAAGCCCCCTTCTAGACGTACTACCACCCCTGGACAACCCCAATAATTACACACTACTGTACTAAATATAGGCGGCACATTTGCATGACAGCTAGAAGGTCCTGGGTTCAAGTCCCGGGCTCTGGCGTACTCTGACCTGTAGGTACTCTGGTTTCCAACCACAATCCAAAGACATGCACATGAGGCTTATTCACTGTTACAGATTGCCCCTAGGTTTAAGCGTGAATGTGAATGGTTCTGTGTTGCCCTGCAATGGCTGGCAAGCTGTTCAGGGTGTACCCCCGTGTGTTGCCCAGTGTTGGCTGAGATAGGCACTAGCCTCCCAGTGACTCGAATAGTGAGTGAGTGACTACTAAATAATGCTAATATAGTACACAATATATATACAAATTCAGCAGACTAGTATTCTTACTATCCACACACACACACACACACACACACACACACACACACACACACACTATGGCCAAAGGTTTGTGGACACAGCCACAGTTTTCATGTCCTTGTTGACCACCTCAATCCAGATTCAGTCCCCTCCTATTCTACAACTAATACTGTATTATAACTCTTCTAGAAGATATTGTAATGCAGTCTGTAATCACGTTCATCCCAGATATCTTTATTGGGTCATGTCATGACTCAGTGTAGGACACTTGAGTACAGTTCAATGTCAACCTCCAAAACCATGCATTTTTATTCTTCATCCTTTGTTATTTGTATACAGTGTGTTTTGGTGATGTGACAGAGCAGGAAAGTTATGGAGAGTTTTAAAGCTGATTACAAACCAAATTGATTTAATGTGTATTCATTTGACCATGGCCTATAAATAGCAAAAACACAATCAAATCTGGACATTCACTGTATGAGGAATTTACACTTACCTTGCTCATTTTATGTAATTTGAGTGGCTGCGCTGGTTAAACTGGCTCAACATGATCTTTGCAGGAAATATTGTTAAGTATACAAAATTATACCTGGGAACTATTTAACGGTTCAGCCATATTTACTTTCAGTGAGTTGCCTAAGGAATTCTATACCTTCTTTTCTCCATACCTCCTTTTTTCTCTCTTTTTTTCCCACCTGTCAGTTAAGAGTAATGTGCAGTGTAGAAATCTCATTTAATTTCAGGCTACTATAAAAGATGCTTTGGTTCAGTAATAAATCCTGCATGGATAATCATCAAAAGGTGCAAATGAGTGTGCTGCAAATGAGGCCTTTTTTTCCCCTTAAACTTTTTGTTGTTTATATTATTTGTGCTCACAGCAATATATCTTCAGTTACTGATAAAATTGTTTGTATGACATGCCAGACATTAAAGCAGGCCTATTTGAATTTCTGCTGAATCCATCTTGCTTGTTTAGACGTTTGATGTGTTCACTGTTGAGGTTGGAAGCTGATTCGCTCGTGCTATGGTCAGAGTCTGAAAAGGTCAGGCAGGTGGGGTGTTGCCAGGCCCAAACCAATGCCTACCAGGTCACTGTGTCTCATGCTGGGTATCAGGGCCAGGGGGCTCCATTATGTCTGACAAATTGCAGGCTGCACTCACTTTCAAAGAAGACACCAAGCACACATGCAAGCAGCACAGCATAACCCTCACAGCAGCAGTCGGCCGACAGGCGACATGGAACAGGCACTGCCTGCCAGGCACATTTGTCTGGCTCCTGCTGAGCAAGTCACCCGCTGCCCCAGACTACCCTGCCTGTCAGACCCTTGTCCATCATGGCCTCCTGCAGGGCTGTGAGCAGGTTGATCTGAGACTAAAGCAAGGCTTCTGGTGTAGCATTAGTGTGCATGAACAAGATTATTAACATTCATAATAAAAGACTACAAGGTGATAATAGTAACTATGTGAAAACTGCATACAGTGGGGTCCAAATGTCTGAGGCCTCAGTAAAATGTATGATTTTTTTCCATTTTAAATTAGAAATAACCAGAAGTTTTTAGGATTTTGAAATCTCTAAACCAAAAAATGTTTGATGTTTGGAATATTTGTAATTCAAGATTCTGATTTCTAGGTCCCTGTTTAAATGTAAGTAAATGTGTGATATTGACCCTGCTTTGTATGAAAGGTTGGATTTTCCTCGTGTACTGAAGCATGTTTCAATAGACGCCACACCCAGCATTCCAGCATGACAATGCCGTTGTGCACAAAGTGAGATTTATGAAGAAATGGCTTGTCAAGGTTGGGGTGGAAGACCTCAAGTGGTATGCAGAGTCCTGCACTGTAGAAAAAAAATAATAATTTGTTGTTTTACCTTAAACAGTGAATAAACTGGTTGTATGACAATGCGGAGTTCA
>JBCNYH010000027.1:40657569-40673881 GCA_039654325.1 Tandanus tandanus | reverse complement strand
GAAATTGATTGTCAATCAGTGTTGCTTCCTAAGTGGACAGTTTGATTTCACAGAAGTGTGATTGACTTGGAGTTACAATGTGTTGTTTAAGTGTTCCCTTAATTTTTTTGAGCAGTGTAGTTCAACAGTACATCGTTTGTCGCTTCCTGTGTGGATGCTGTTTAATGATTAGGGTGCTGGGCACGAGATCGAGAGGTCATAAGTTCCAATCCCATCAGACCCCCCACTGTGCTAAATGCCCTGGACAAGGTCTTATTGACAAGTGTGCCTCCGCCCATCCAGCAATACAAATAGGTACCAGTAAAATACAGGCAAGGTAGCCCGTAATGGACTTGCACCCCATCCAGGGTGAGCTGAACTCCTAGATATTTTATACAAAAGAAACCGGGACAAGCTCCAGCTCTGATGAGACACTAGGTTTAGGTATTTAAAAAAAACAGCAGACTTTACCTTTTTACTATATTGACTCCTATTGATTCATGTTCTGTGCACAAGATTCTGTGTAAAATAGTGTCTGCACCGTAAACAGTGTGTGTGAAAAACAGTATTTGTCTTCTGAGGTGAAACAGTGAGTTGTTAAAGTAAATAATTGATGTAGTAAGTAATGTTTTGTATGATTCTTAAACTGGTGCTCTTAAAGCCAAGGATAGTGATTCACAATGCTGTTAATGATCTTAGATTAAAATTGTAAAAAAGTAAGAGGATTCATTGAGTCTTAAATCAAGCAAATTACCATCTCGAATTATACACTGATTTGTATTTGAGTTGAGAGTAGGTGTTTAGCGAGCTCTTGGAAGCTGTAGTTAGTATCTTGTGGACACTGTGATGTGTCCACCTTTTGATTCTGGTGAGAACGTGAATAACAGGGTGTTTAATTTAGCTTGATTTGTGCTATCCGTCTCTGGTGTAATAACTCAGACATGACTATAGGAAACCCTGACCAGGGAGTGGAGGTCATTTGGGACTTTACAGGAAGAAATAATTTACTTCTACTGCCACCTCCTACTGCGTCTCTCTCTCTAAAGCATCTGGTGGACCTCAGTGTGCATGCGCAAGACTTGGTTTACTTTTGTGCTCTTGTTCTGTAATATAATGTTGAAATGTTAGTTTTATTCAGGACAGTCTGAACTTTGTAGAAATATAAAAACGGTTCACATGCTGTTATTTAGAGACTCTCTTTCTTTCTGCAGAGTGCTTGACATCTAATACCAGCGACAGTGAGAGCAGCTCCAGTAAGTGACTTGAAAACCATCATTTCATTATTAAAAAATATTCACAAAAACGTGGCTTGCTGTTTTTAACAGTATTTTGTTCTTGCCGTACCCCCATCCATTTCTTTCAGACCTGCTAGTTTGTAGCTGCTGTCACTTTAGTCACAAAAGCAGTTTTTGTGTAAATTGCATTCGCTCATGCCTGACTTTTACGTACTGTGACAATTTGGCTTAAAAACTTGTGTAGATATTAAAATACAATAGAAAAAAGGCCTGGGATTTGATTGGGTAGCCAACATGCCTACAAAAATTTATATGGAGACATCTTTTAGGATTTTAGTAAAATGTTGTATATTGAATTTATACTTCCACAATTTGTATAGACTGTACTGTACTGTGTATATAATATTACACTATACCTTCTATACTGTATATAATAATAATAATAATAATAATAATATATTCACTCACACTGCAAATCTGTACACGTAGTGAGCAAGTACACAGAATAAGTCGGGCAAGTGTGAGTTGAGAGAGGCCTGATGACTGCCAAAACTCTGTTTATAAGCATCTAACCTATCACATTGCAAATCCTTATCCTACTCCATTGCTATTGAGTAGCTTATATTTATTGCTTGTAATTATGTCAGCAGTAGTTCAGACTGACAGAAGCTCTCGAAATGAAAGTGAAATTAATCTCACACTAAAAAACTGTTGACACTGTTAACTGCAAACAAATGATAATTTCTTATGTTTTGGATATCTAACCCATAGTTAATGTAGGCATTTTAAATTAACCTGTTACCACATTTTCATGATTGACATTTGGCTGTGCAATGAAAGGGAAAAAAACTTACTTAAATACCTAAATAATTCAGGGTACAAGTTAAACTGAATAAATGATTTATTGAGTCAATGTCAAATATTTTGTGTAACCAATTATTGTATTTTTTTATTATTGTTCCAACGTTTTATTTTTTACGAGTGTATATACTTCCAATAATAATTCTCAATCTCAGCCAATTTTACTACGCAGCACCTGCGCACTGACTCAAAAGCTTTGTTTACATACAGTATCTCACAAGAGTGAGTACATCCCTCACATTTTTGTAAATATTATATCTTTTCATGGGACAACACTGAAGATATGGCACTTCGATACAATGTAAAGTAATCAGTGTACAGCTTGTAGAAGGTGGAAAACACACAGAGGAACAAGAGGTTTACTTCTTAGTGCCAAATTTGGTGATTTTTCAAGTAGATTCAATATGGGTAAATTTTTTATATATATATAATTATTATTATTTTTTTAGCACGGGTCAAAAAAAGTAGGTCAAGGTCACTTACCCATGGTTAAATAAACTTTCAAACTAATGATAGAGATGGCAAAGATTTACTTGATTTAATACAATCCAATTCTTTACAAGTGATGCATAACAAATGATAACAAAATACAGGGAATATATTTCTAAAAATAACCATTTATTCACAAGGGGGATAATCCAAAAGAGTTATGCTTTAAAAAAATAAATAAATATATATATATATATATATATATATATATAACTATAGCTATATAATAATAATAATGATTATACTTATTAATATTATAATTTAATAATTATTTATTATTATTATATATACACAGGGCTTTCAAATTGTTTTCCTCAGGGATGCGTCATTCCACGTCAGATCTGATTTATGATCAATTTTGGACACGTGTAAAAGACTAGATCAGATTTCCAACTCATGCTGAAAAGGGAAAATCCCGTATTATATCAGCAGAGATTATGTGGGAAATCAGAGTTGAACTAGTGATACTGGGAAAAGTAATTTACTCTCAGTTCATAGTTTAAATAAAAGTTCCTTGAGTAGGAGTAGATTACTGCATAGCCTATCTCCCCTCTGCATGTTGTTCTCTCTAGCCCTGGGTTTACACTGGGGCACAATGTTCGTGATCTCCGTGATAAACAAAAAAAGCACGGAGCTCCACAATTTATGAGCACAATTGGGGTGGAAAAAAGGAGCTAGCTCTCATCCAAGAAAGGAAACTTGAAGGAATCGTGTTTCCAAGGTCCCCTATGATGGCATGTTAAGGTCTGTAAGGTCTGTTAAACTGTACTGCGCTCTTCTGCCTTTCCTGCATTCCATCACGATTAGTGTCAAATCCTAATACATCGTAATAATCACCGGGATTACCAAGTGATCAAATATATTTTATAATATGACGTGTGCGAAATGGCGGGAGGCACATTGCATGTAGGAAATATGAGGATTTTTTTTCCTCTTGAAAACGAAAGTGAGATGGAAATTAAGCCGGCTGCCGGCTTAATTTGAAAGCCTTGTATATAATATATATGTCAAATACATAAATGAAATAATAGGAAAGTAGAAAAGGGTGAGTATGTAGATCTAAAAAATAATAATAGATCTTAGTACAAAAATTATACAGTGAAAGGAAAGGGCAGAAAATCAGGAAACCCACTTGATAATCATGACATTAATAACAATGCACCATAAATTAAGCAGGATGATAATCTAGATCTAATCTACCCTCTAGATCTTGGTAACTTCTAGTACTTCTTAAGAGAAAACTGCTAAGAATAAAAACTAAGCATACAACACCACTTGACTTGACTATGCTGTGGGAAACGGTGCTGAAGTTCCGACGCACATTTCTCCCTGCACTCGTCTGCCAAGCCGAGGGGAGGATTGCGAACAAGTTGTTGCGAAGATAATAGGACATGAAGGAAATTTTCACCTTTCGATGCCTTAATGGTAGATCTAGTCGAAAACCAAGAAAAATAAAATATGTTAAAAGACACTTGCGAGTTTTGTTTAACCTAAGCATCCACTTCTGAAATTAAAAACCTGATCTGGGAATTGCCGTGATTGTGCGCATGCGCAGAAGAAATCTCCATAAGTTACATTAAAACAGATAAATAGATCATATAGAACAGTTGTTTAAGATTTATTTTACTGTTTTGATGAAATGTACTGGAGTTTACACTCTGATTTCAACGACAAAATAGGCTTATGACGTCACATTGCTTTGATCTCGCTACAAAAGCAGTAAGCGTTTTTATGAACTATTTGATTTAAGCTTATAGAAGTGGGGAAAAAACATGTGCACAGTGAAGAATATTGAAAATCATGCTTTTTCCCCCTTTGTCCAGTAGTATATCCAAGATAATGTTTCCTGTCGTGAATTCTGCACTTACAATACTTCACAAACATAACAAAAAAATAACTAAAGCGATTTGTTTCAAAGCTCTTATCACAGCTTCAGGAATAGTGTAGCAAAGGAACAAAAAACCCAAATGACTCAATTCACTATTGTTTTCATATAACTTAATTGTGAGGGTGACAAATGCCTTTTTAGGCTTCTGTGTGTTTTCTGCCATAAGCAGGAAGAATGCATGATTCTGTTAATTTAAACTCGCGTTTTAACTTGTCTTTAAAACTACATTCAACAAAATCCTCTTATCCAGGGCTTTTTAATTGTTAAGTAGCAGGAGAACCACTAAAAGTAGCAGGAACCTCTGTCCTCATGATGTCATCATTACCGTTGACCAACTTAAAAAATGACACAGAAGAAGATATTGAATTGAGGATCCCTCATGAGAAATTGCCGAACATGCATGACACTGCACTGGCTGTATGTGTGAATTATACTTTTTCCGCTAATGTATTGTATTGAACCTGCCCTTATAAAAACAAATCCAAGTGCTTTCTTTTTAAATTATTTTTTTATGCTTTTATTTTTGTATATTTTACGTGTGTCCTTCATTTGATTGTCTGGAGTCCAGTGGGTCTGGTTGAATTAGTTGTGTAGTCCAGCATTAGCTGCTCAGGTCTGGTGTGAGCTCAGCTTTGGCTTGTTGGACAGCTGTTATTTCAGCCTGCACTATAGATTTGACAATCTTTAGCTCTCAGGCCACTGAGGCCATCGAGCACAATAAATAAGACATCACATCTAGATAGTTAAATTTTGGCTCACTGAAGATGTGTAGGATATAAGCTAAAGCACAGATGTGTGTTTAAGATAGTTGAGCATCGAGCTGCATGTAAAAACCTGGATGCGCTTAGCAGACTAGATCAGCTCTCCAACTCGCACTGATAAGGGAAAATCCCGTATTATATCAGCGGAGAGATTATGTGTGAAATTCAAGCTGAATTAGTGATTCCGGGAAAAGCAAATAAAAAGAAAAACACAGCAGTTCACTGAGTAAACCGAATAGATTACTGCATAGCCAATATATATTTCCCATATCTCCCCTCTAATACATCCCAAAGAGTCGGGCAGAGATCAAAGCACAAAATGCGTGTTGCGGAACGACCGTGATCAAATATCATTTTAAAATGTAATACGTGGGCGAGATGGCGGGAGACGTGTTGCTTGTCAGATTTTTTTCTTTTGAAAATGAAAGTGAAAATAGACGGCACACGGGACTCCAGTAGACAGAAATCCTGCCGGCCGCCGACTTCATTTGAAAGCCCTGTTATCAATATAGAACTTAAACCCTTGCATTTTTAGCCTTTTGCCTTTAAGCTAGCTTTTGCTATCTGACTCCAAACAGGCGTACATGTACAGATAATCATGATCTTTTTATTTTCTCACCATCACTTTACTTTTTCCTGAAGTTGGTGTTGTGCTGTTTGATTTGAAGGTTTTTAACTGCTGAGGTTTAATAAATACTCATCACGAATGTTCACATAATCTGAATGTGTAAACATTAGGTGATCACATTGTTAAGCTGTAATTTTAAAACTTTAATGCATGTTTGTGAAATTTATACATGCTTTTTCTCCAGGGAAATGTTTTTTCCCTTATGGATATCATGGAACTGCTGTGTGGCTCACACATCTAACTTATCTTGTTAGTGTCTGGAAACCTTCTGTACTTTAATTTTATTTTTAAATCTTCCTCTCTCCTTGGTAGAAGACCCTTTAAACAGTTGGGATTGGTACCTACAGTATATGGGCTGTTTCACAATCATGGGTCAATCTCACCTTATGAGACTAGAATATTTTGTGTGAAGTATCAGCTACAGGTCTAATTGAGTCTGTTACACTTTTTGACGGACATGCTTATCAAGCTGATGTGGAACTCTGTACAGAAAGTATTTCACGTCCAATTCCGTATTATATTTTCTAGCAAGCTATACAGTACTATGCTGCTTTAGAAAAAGCAATTAATGTCTTTAAAAAAAAGCACTTATGTCCTCCACGTGCAATGTCTACTTTCCGGAGAAGACATTTTTGACGGACAAAGGATCTCGACAAAGACACTTAGATTATAAATAGAGCTTACAAGCAGCAGAACATCTTTCTAGATTGTATGAAAATACCCCTCCAAAAGTAAACGTTATTTAGTAATTAGGAGTGCAATTCAGAATTTTACCAGGTAACTATTTTTATTACAGTGGAGAGAATTTAATTCTTTACGTGGTCAAAATTTGAGCAATATTTTCCTCTGATAACACTAACAGAATTGAGAAAAGATTTCACTACTGTAGCTGGGACTACTCTTCCTCTATACAACAATAAACAAGAGACAGTCATGAAGTATGCAAGTGCCTACTTAAATCGGTCCCTTGTATAATTTTAAAAAGACAACCCTGACCATGAATCAGCCCATATCAGACATCACTTTTATCCATCTAAAAATTTACCACTTCAGAGCGCACACATTGTGATCCACAAGGAGATCCTGGGAAGTATTCGAGTGGTTTGATTCCAAAAAACTTTCATGATGTTTTGGACTGGCTAATGGTCATGTAGACAGTGATGTGCCGAAGATGGTGGGGAGCTGGGCTGACTCATCAGCCTATTTCCATGACTTAATTAGAAAATCTCTTAGGTTAAACATGGTCCCATGTTTAGAAAGATAAACTATCCCAGATTTATGGATATGCTTAGAAGATATAGCCAGCTTGTTTGTGGTAATCAAAACACAGAGTAAAGAAAGTGAGCATTAAGAGTTTTTGCTGTGACCACGCATGTTCCACTTTGCAAATCTAAAGTGTATTGTTTTGGTCTCATGTCTATGGTGACTTTGTCTTATGTGCTGTTTGTCTGCCCACTGACCATCTGACATGCTTCTTACAGTTTCTATTTTCTCATCAAAGGATTTCTACTAGGTTCATCCCACACCTGTGAGACACAAGTCGACATTTAGATACCTTGTTAACCAATATTAACTACCTGCTCCCTCACAGCTGTGGAGCTTTTTCAAGTACAGACAATGTGAAGCACTAGATCAGGAATGGAGATGAAGTTTAAGAAGTGCCAGAATGAACAGTTATGTAAGTGGGCCAAACAGATAAGTTACTTGGCAACACTACTTTGTTTATTTTTAGTAAGGCATCGTGTCCGATTACACGCTTCAGTCTTGTGGTTGTCTACTTGGCTAGACCTGTGGAAGTTCTCAATGAAGTTTGTTCTCCATGCTTAATAGCTTGACTAGATAATTAATTCTGCCTAGAAATCTCTTGAGTGACATGGGTGGCATTAAGACAGAAAACATTGGTCCGATGTAGGTTTTCTGTCCCCCTGTGGTGTTGGCACTGTGCTGGACTAATGACGATTTTCTTGTGCATCCAGTGGGCATTGTTGTTTAAAAACCATAGTTAAGCTCTGTGCCTTTTGTTAGGTAGCTACTAAGCAAGTAAGTTGACTTAATAATGAAGGTAACTGGAGACGTGCATCTTGAAACCCTTCTCTTGCTTACTCTGTGGTGGTGAGTCACATGCTGAATGATGCAGAAAACTTCATTGATTTTTCTAGCTACTTTCACATCATATTAACAGAAATCTGTGCATTTGAGATGTGAAATGATGAGCATTTGCTTCTTAAAGTTAATTTTTTTCATGTTGAATAATTTTCAAAGCCCATAAAATATAGGTAAACAAGGTTCAGAAGAGCCACTGCTGATTTCTTTCTCGTTAACAAGTCTAGTTTCTGTTTCTATAGAAGTTTATTAGTGTGCACCATGCAGCTCAAAAACGCCTTACTTTCACACATTATTATCAAATTTCAAGAAGTCATATCTCTAGAGGTGTAGGTTACACAGACAGCAAAAACAAAGATTTTTCATATACCTTGCTGCAATTGACAAAAAACAATCATACAAACAAACAAACAAAAAAAAACTAGAGATGCTTTGACCTTTTAAAAATTGTGTATTCCAAAGATGGGTTACGACTGAATGGATTTTATTTATTTGTTCATTCATTCATTTAAATTGGCTTGGGATGATTGATGCTCACGTACAAGAATTGTATCAAGAAAGTGTAGTGTCTGCAGTTGTAAGATCAGCAGACATAATTGTTGTATTTCGTGTTTTCTTTTCGTCTACTTTGTATCCTGTATGAACTTTAGTATCCTGTGTCATCTAATTTCAGAGGAGAGCAACAAAATATTTTTCTTTGATGTATTTTAGCTTCCCTTATCCATGCTTCCAGATGTGTGGAGGTCTTTGCACAAATTTGGTTTAAATTAAGAAAGTTAAACAGTGTATTGTTCATCAGGTCATCTTGACTGTACAGAATGACCTATGTATCTGCACTACTGTTCACCACACCGACATGCACTTGAAATTTGTAAAGAACATTTTTCTTTTCAGAATGAGCTGAGCTACAGCTGATGATTTGTTTATTTACCATCCTGGCTTTTTCTTCACTTTTTTAACAGATGATAAAAAAAATAACAAAAAACATGTGCTAGCGAATGCTGCTACAGTCCATCTGTAACCAGTTTCTTGTATATTTTCACCTCTATGAGACAATGTGCACACATCACTGACTATGTATATTTGGCCATGCCTTCTGAAAGCCACTGCTCAAATAGTTATCTATAGTTTCGGGGCATAATAGGACATTTACACATAACACAAGCCTATTAATAAGAATGCATTCACTTTGAAATATGAAAAAAAAAAATAGAACCACACAGACTACCCTGCTATGATTGATGCCGTGACTAGAAATATGAATCAGGCTTCCTCTAAGAATCTTGAGTGAATTAGATGTCAAGGAAAAGGTGGTTTTATTTCATGGATGGTATTGTGCAGTATTTCAACAAAGATCACTTTGTTTTTGGCTGCTGGTTTTCACATGTATAGTAAGCATGGAATCGTTCTTATTCATGCTGCATAAGTGAGTGAAAACAAAGGTAGCCATAAGCTTCAATTATCCCTGTTTATGGACTTAGAAAGAGAAGACTGGATGCAAAAAACAACTAAAACATCTCTTGTGAATGAAATGGTGTGATTTAGGTTTTTTTTCTTGATCTCTCACTCCCTGTTCCAGAGAAGGTAGTGGTCACAGCAAAGATGCACTGAAGGGCCCTGTTGAAGCGCTTTGTTGCTATAGAAACCACTCATAGCTGCCACTCCAGGCACGGTAGGCATGGAAACGGACCATGTGACAGTGGTCCAGTGGTTACATCATTGCAGTGGCGTACATCTCGACACCATGTAGGCCTTCTCTGCTCACATCAGTGGAATGTAGGGTCTTGTATGAGCAGCATATCACCTGGATGCATAGCTGTTAAACACATGCCTATATAAAGGCAGGTAAGTTCATTCTTAAAACCATAAAATGACTCACTTTTGCTGGAAACAACAAAGAGGCTATTTATAGGAGGACTGGAGTTAGCATAGGTTTGTTGTCTGATGTGCACTTGATTTTCTGCCTTCGATAAGAGGCAGATCTTGCATAAGGTCTGGTAGTGTTTCACAGGCTGTGTGGTATAAAATAGAATTTAGTAAAACATCAGCATCACTCTTCGTGTCCATGACACTGAATCTGAAACTGCACATCTTAGTTTTATTGTTGCTTTTACTTCAGTGGATAACATGTAAATGGTGGCTATGAGTTTGTAAAAGAGGGATAACGTGGCGTATTAATTTGTTTTCATGGAATTATTTACAAGGCTTTTAAAGGTTTGGTAGATTTCCTGTTCTGACTAAATATATTTAATTTCTGTTTATCCTCTGCTTCAACACAAGGACCTCACTGTGAGTCCACCTGCATTCATAAACAATGAGTTATTATTGTCTGCTCTTTTTAGGCTACCGTGATGCTAATTACATTGCCTGATCAAAGTGGAGTCAGGGAACAGATGTTCAATACATTGTACCTTGTTTTAATGGTAACCATTAATACTGCACTTTTATAGAGGATTTGTCCGGTAGAAGCCACTTTGGCCTGTTTACTCCTCTGTCTTCTTAGCTCTAGTTGTTCCAGCTAGGCTCTGTTGCATGGCTCTGGATGGTGTGCAACAAGAAAGCAGGAAATGCAGTTTCCTTTCGTGAAAGGTGAGAGTTTGAAACTGAATATATGACAAGAGTCCTCAGAGAACAGGTTGGTGATGTGTAATCTTAGATGAGGTTATTTATAGTTCAGTGGGTGAGAGACGCAGATGCTCAGACGAGCTGCCTTATGACATCACATGCCAGATGACTGGTCTGTAGGCCGCTGAGCTGTAGCCACGCTAAAACCTGTGCTCTGCATTTCTGATAGTATAGATGTAGTATATTTGCTGTCTTTTTTCCCCCTTGTTTAAAATAAATAACATTACTTTATTGGACTTGAAAGACGACTTGCCATCTATGGTGGTGCTCTTTGTGTAAAACTAAAGTTGACATCTTTGATTGCATCTTTTTAGAGGTTTAGGTAGAAGCTGCTCAGTGCACTGACTGTTTTGTGTTTTGCAGTGGGAGGCATCTGTATTTGATGCTACCATCCTTTTGTTAGTGTTGAGGTATTTGCCCCCATCATATTTTGAGACATGTATATATTAGTGTCACTGACGATGTTTGACAGTGTAATGTTCGTATTTTATGATTATATGAATGTGTATTTTGAGAATATTCCTATCCCAATACTCTTGCCGGTGTTTTAGTATTAACTCGAATGTGATTATCCGTTTGCTCTGAAAGGTTTTTAAACAGAGATGCACCTTAAGTTTTGAGTAGTGTAAAAAAACAACAACAAAAAAAAAAAACTACTGCATAGCCAAAATAAACAAAACAAATGTTACCATGCAGGGGACCTACAGGTGGTGCAATCTAACTATTCATTCATTGGTTGGAAGTACAGCAACCTGTGTGGTAGGAGTGAATTGTTTGCTAACAAATGCTTTCTTGTATGCTTCTGATTTTATATAAAATATTATATTTTTGTATTTTAAGTAATTTTGTGTTTAAATGCTGCATGTGGTTTTTGAGAGTGAAAAAGTATTGTTCTTGTCAAGGTACGTTTTGCATGGAAACAATCAAGTTTACCCAGTTTAATGGGAGAGAAACAGTTGACTGAAACAGACGTCAAACAGAAGGGAAAACATATTTAACTTAAATAATCGTCCTCAGTCACAACAGGACACCCAAACAGAACAAAAGACCAGCAAACAGATGTGCCGACTTCAGAGGGAAGATGTCAGAGGGAAGCAAACTGGCTAAGCAAACTCAAGGAAACCGACAAGCAGAAACAATCCGCGTCTCAAAATAATTTAGAAGAAACAGGCTGATGCGGATGAATGAACCAATCACATTGTCTCACAGAGTCATTAACTTGACTTTGATACCTCGAAACGAGGGGTATCTAGCAGTGCTCCTAAATTGTGCCCATAAGTAGCCCTTATTACGTAGTCCTTAGCTCTGTTGAGCTAGAAGCTGCCATGCATGCTGGGGAATGCAGTGCTCCTCATTCATAGGGTGAGCTTCTGTTGGAGGCATGTAATGCTGCTCCATTGAGTGACCCTAACCTTCAGACTCACAATATCAAATTGAATCTGCAACTAGTTAGTCCGTGGTGATTCCCATCCCTAGTTGTCCCATCCCTACCCTCAAATTATTTTATTCCAAATTTTGTTTTTTGTTCAATAACTCTAGAATGAAGGGAAGAGCGAGCCAATGAGTGGAATGTTTTATCCTGATATAAAGTCCATAGCAGGAGTGTCTGGACCCCTGTGATCTGTTTTTTAGCTTAGGGTCTGACCTACTCAAAATCATAATTTTTTAGCACAAGGCTTGTTATCAAAAGAATAGACCACAGGGATCCAGGCACTCCCACCAAAAGTACCATTTCATAATATGCCTATACAGAACAATCATAGCAAGTTTGAAAGCCCCAGATTCAGCGTGCGGTAAGATAATATACAGTTTTGCCTCTGGGACCTTGAAAAAGAGGTCAAGGTCACTCACACACAAACTCATCCCAGCTTTCATTGTAGTGAGCCAGCCTACTAAGTTTGAAAGCCTCAGCTTCAGCATGCAAGTAAATGTCCGGAAACCTAATATACAGTTTTGCATCTGTGACCTTGTAAAGCCTAGCACTCATAGTGGTGAATGAGCATAGCAAGTTTGAAAGCCCCAGCTTCAGTGCACGGCAAGTAAATATCCTGAAACCTAATCTACGGTTTTGCCTCTGTGACTTTGAAAGGTAGGTCAAGGTCACTCACACACAAACTCATCATAGTACCCATAGTAGTGAGCCAGCATACAAAGTTTGAAAGCCCCAGCTTCAGCGCGTGGCAAGTAAATGTCTGGAAACTAAAGTGTGACAGACGGACGGAACCCATTCCTAAAAGTAGGTCAAGGTCACTTACCCATGGTTAAATAAAGTTTCAAACTAATGATCGAGATGGCAAAGATTTACATGATTAATACAATCCAATTCACTAAGAACACTTTACAAGTAACGCATTTACACAATTTCCTCCGGGATCAATAAAGTATTCTGGTTCTGATAATAAATAACAAAATACAGTGAATATATTTCCAAAAGTAATGTGATTTACAGTATTTGCAAGGGGGATAATACAAAAAAAGTTATGCTTAATGTCAAATAAATATATAACCATAGCTATTTAATAATAATGATAATAATGATAAAAATAATAATAATAATTATAATAATTAAATTATAACAATAAATGTAATTTATAATATAATAATTAATTATATATTATTTTTAATAATAATAATATATACATGGATTTCAAATTGTTTTCCTCCACGATGCTTTCATTGCATGTAAGATCGGAGCATAATTACCTGGAAGAGGTTTTTAGTTAATAAACCTGGGTATTTATCAATTTTGGACATGTGTAAAAGACTAGATCAGCTTTCCAACTGATAAGCTAAAATGCTGTATTATATCAGCGGAGAGATTATGTGGGAAATCCAAGCTGAATTAGTGATTCCTGGAAAAGTAAATAAAAAATACAGCAGTTCACTGAGTAAACTGAAATTACTGCATAGCCTACACATTTAGCATATATTCGTCTTTTTTCTCCCCTATAGAGCAGAGATCGAAAAATGCACGTTGCTCTCTCTAATGCCAGTGAACAGATCTGAAATGCGCATTGCTTAGGGTGCATCAAAATAAATAAATAATAAAATTCCTTGAGATTTAGAGGTGCAACGCAAAATGTCAAAGTTAGAATATTAGCCTTTTGACTTTTTAAGAACTGAAATTTTAACATATTAGATTATGATAGGCTGATATTTCAAACAGCCCTCGCTCAGATGGGTCGGCTGAGATGGGTGCCAGCCTCCCCACGACCCTAATTAGGATTAAGCGGCTTAGAAAATGAATGAATGAATGAAATTTTAATATATTCTTTTTTTTTTTGGGTTCTCATTGCCTACAATATGATACGTGATGTGATGTGATAGGCTGATATTTCAGAGTATTTTAGCACATATTTGGGCATTAATAATGCAATGAAGAAGAAATATTTGAATGTAAACACAAAATTTATTTATGGACAGCAGTGATGAACATTAGAGAACATTTTTCAGAAAAGAAACCACCAGTATGTTTACATTTTATGAAAAATCAATTACTTGTAATAAACAGTATAAAACAAACTATGAATGAAAACAACATTAAACACACTTAAGACTGTTTGTAAAACAGGAGTTTCATACAGATTTTGTGAAGTACTAGACTGCTAGTCTGTGTCCAACTTTCGTTTGCAGTTATGAGGATTTGGCTGTTTTGAGCGGTCATGCTCAACAGCCTGTAGAATATTTTGGAGGTGCTCCTCACTCCTTGCTGCTGCCACAAAGTCTGATGTGAGCTTAATGCCACGCTCAGCACAGTCATTGACAATGTTGATGGCACATACATTTGCTGCACCCATCTGGAATGCTGGACTAGTAGCCCATTCATCTACTTAAATTGAAAGAAATGCTGGGTCAATATGCAGCTGGCACACACCAAGTCAACAGTCCCAGTTGACAAGGTCAACCAAGCATGTGGTTGGTGAGAGGACAGGAAACTTTGGTTTACCAAAGCTATGCTGTGGGAGTACTGGAAGGTCTTCTGGCTTGAGCTGCAAGATAGCACCCTTAAGTGCACAGCGTTCAGTAATTAGCACTTTGGTGCTGAAAACTGCTTTAGGGCAGCATTCCACCTGTCAGATACCATAGGTGATGCTTCAGTGCCTTGATCGCAGATGATGCAATGCAAGCAATAACTGACATGTATGCACGCAAGTGGTGGTAGAGGGTTAGGTAACTCCATGCAGCATCTACATGTGTGCGCTTAGTTGCAAGTGAGATGTACTTGATGACAGCATTTTGTAACAGCTAGATCCTGTAGCAGGTGAAGCCACAGACTGAAGAGATTCTTGGCTCCAATTTTTGACTGTGGCAATACTGATCTGGATATCTCTTATATACAGACACTTGCAACAAAGTCAATGCAACAGTCCGCAGATTACATATATATACTATAGTTCCAGATGAGTGAGATAAATATATCTAATCTAAAATATAAATTCTAAATTGTTTAAGATTTCTACAGCATTTAAAATTTTTATCTTTCAGTGATAAACTAATGTTCATATGCAAAAATAACTGTTGCTACGATAACCGATAGGCGAATGAATTAAAAAAGAAAACTCCTTTTTAAATGATTGCTAATAAACTTATGTATTTACTATTATTGTTATAATACACTTCAATTAACCCAGAATACAGCTAAATAATAAAGTGAAATCAGTTATGTTGAGTTATATACCACAATCATCATCATAATTTTCAGTATTTATTGGAATGATGATAAAATTTTTGTAATAATAATCTACAGTGACATGCCATTACACCTCTAAAACAGCATGGATTGCAGTAAAATTTTGTGTGTTCTTAAAATATTCAATGGAACACTTTTAGCACCCAGACAGATTGATATGTTGGTAGTGTGTATTTTGATGCAAACTAGCATAGTGGTCTAAAGCCAGTGAACAGAAATGCCTGTTGCTCTTTAAAGCCAGTGGACAGATCTGAGATGCGCCTTTGTGCTGTCTGTTGTGAAAAGCAGCTTGAGCAGTAAGTACACTGACTCTGGAACGACCAAGTGATCAAATATATTTTTATAATGTAACGTGTGCAAGATGGCAGGAGGCACGTTGCGTGTATGAAATATGCGGATTTTTTCTTTTGCAAATGAGATGGAAATTCACCCCTGTGTGTATATTCATATATATTATCATATAATTTATTTTATTTATAGTATATGGTTTGAAGTTCATTCATGCTATGCAAAAGTCAAAAAAATGTAATTTGCGACACCTTTCAATTTTTCTGAAAAACAAAAAGTGTTTTTGTTTATTAGCCATACTTTTACCTCAATATACTTGTGGGAATTCTTTTTTTTTTTTTGGTTCTCATTGCCTACAATATGATACATGATGTGATGTGATGTATGATATGACATGTAGGGGCAGGCGTGGTTTGGAACCGAAAGGTTGCTGGCTCAATTCCTGAGCCAGCAGGAAAAATGTGTGGTGGTGGGGGAGTGAGCTGCACCTTCCCTTCCTCCACCTTTATGGTTGAAGTGCCCTTGAGCAAGGCACCTAACCCCCAACTGCTCTCCGGGTGCCACAATGTGTGTGGCAGCCCACTGCTCTGAGTGTGTGTGCTCACTGTTCACGTGTGTGTGTTCACTTTGGATGGGTTAAATGCAGAGAAAATAACTCTGTGGGATTAATACAGTATAGCAAAATCAAAAAAATCAGGGGGGGGGGGGGAGATAATATAATATAATATAATATATATAAATATATGTATATATATATATATATAT
>JBCNYH010000027.1:40635170-40650966 GCA_039654325.1 Tandanus tandanus | reverse complement strand
TATATGTATATATATATGTGTGTGTGTGTGTGTATGTATTTTTATTTGACCAACTCCTTCAGCTGGATCTAAATATATCCTAAGTAGATATATAGATCTTTTTCTGACAAATTGTGTTTAATGTTTATCGTTTTGCCACAATACAAATTGGATTCTAGATGAAAGTTAATATCACAGAAAACAAGTGCTATGCATGAACGTTCGGTTAAAGAAAAAAAATGTTCCCCCTGACTTAAATGGCAGATCTAGTTGCTGGGGTCAAGTGGGGGTGATGGAGGCAGGGAAAACTATCTAGAATCAAGCTGATACAAGCTGTGCATGGACGTTCAATTAAGAAAAACAAAATTCCCACTGACAAAGTTCTGTGGTGGCAGATCTAGCCAGGGGAGTCAAGCAGGGGTTATGTAGGCAGGGAAAAGCATCTAGAAGTGATCTGATGCATGCTGTGTGCATGGACGTTCGGTTAAGAAAAAAAAAACATTTCCCACTGACTAAAGGGGCAGATGTAGTTGCCGGGGTCATGGAGGCAGGGAAAATAACGGCAGGTGTCACTGAAATGTTGTCGAAAAACAAGAGAAAACGTGACCCAAGATAGCCGTGCCAATCGAGGTGGTCAAACATGCGGGGGGAAAAAAATTAAATTCAGCTTTGCTTGCAAGGTAGGGCAAATTCTTTGTACTCGGACGGTTTTGGGGAGGGTCAATCGGGCAACTGGAACCACAACATTTTTTTCATCCATCCAAAAAATTTGGACAAACTGGAAAAATTACCATCCATTCCAGTGCACACATGGTAAGGGAGGGGCTTTCAGTTGGATGAATCCTACATAGTAGATCTTTAAGTAAGATTAGAATCTGATATTTTTTAAATTATTATTATTATTATTATTATTTTATTTTTTTAAATCCTCGGTAACTTTGGGTCTGAGCAGCACAACACTTTTTAGAAGCTCAGGCAGCACTGCAAAGGCAGTCGGATTATTGAGCACACAGTGTGTTGATTTTTGGTAGGTACACCCACTCCATGGTTTCAGAGCCAAGAACCTCAACATGTTTATTTTACTCAGCGCTTTTTAGTTTGACTTCAGTAGAATATCGTCCATTGGGAAGCGAGTCTGATCCTTATATACACATATCCAGTGCAGATTCTCTTGAATGTGGGAGGTTCTTCTTGGCCATGTGTAGAAACCATTTCTTGTAATTCTTATGTTCACTAACTCTTAAGACATGAGGAATGCTTAAATATAATTAATACTGTGCTGGCCATTTTTTAAAATATATATATTTATTTTCCTAATTTTTTCATAGCCAATTCACCCTCACCAAGTATTGCCTTCTTATTACATCGCCACTTGGGAGTTCATGTTGTCCATTTTTTAAGAGGTTTGTTCTATAGTGTTTTAAGGTGTAATTATTTTAGCTGAGCTCCTGAGTGGAGCCCCATAGTCATGGAACATGATTTCAATGGTTGTCCTGTGTCCATGCCACAGGAAACCCAATAAAGCTGCCACAACGCTGACTCGATGCTGATTGGCTGTTATGCTGATTTGCATCACGGCTGGCAGCAATTTCAAAAACAGATTTATTCATAATGAAAATCAAACCCATAGAATACAGGCTTATATGCCACCACAATTGACAATAAGGAATATTTTAAAAATCCAGTGTACTGTACACTCTGACGAGTAAGTACATACTTAGTACATACTAAGCAGAAGCATATGTGTTCCCTCAGTAGGGGTTAAGCACACTTTCACATACACACTGAATGAGTGTGGCCATATTCTGAGGTGGTCTGTGGAACCCGTGGTGACATTCGTTTAGTCGTGTGTATGCAAATGCATTAATCAAATCCCAGTGCATATTTGGGGTCATTTGACCATTTCACACGTGTACTTGGAGCTGTCCACATTGAAGTTCTTTACAGCTGTGCCCCAAACATTAACTTTCTTCAATTCTCACAAGGATCTCTTCTTTCCATTTTGGTCCAAACATCATGTTCATTTGAGCTGCACAGCATTGCACACCTGCAATAAACCTGTCTGGATGAATCTGCAGTATATTTATTCAAGATCCTTAATTCACACTTTCCTGACCCTCATCATGAAGAACCCCCTGTCTTGCTCATGTGCTCAAAGTGTTCAGGACAGGAAGCACTATCAGCGCAGGGTCAGGAACCAGTGCTGTAATACATGGCTGTTCAGAAGTGGGTTAGAAAAAGACGGTGCATTTTCACTTGTCTGCAGATAATTTTAAATAATTTCTTTGGGCCTTTTAATAAAAATATTAGGGCTGGTACATTTTGTTGTGCCTTTGAGCTGCTATGTTGCGCAGTACCTCTTGCTTGTTTATATACACACAGGTATGATGCTTTATGGTTTGTACCCCCTTTTATGTAAATTGTCTATGTTCTTAACACTACTGCTTATTTGTCTTTGAGTTTTCATTGTTGGGTTAGCCTCAAGTGAATATCTAAATATTTAAGCCCTATGCTTAGTACTGTGTAAACTGCTTGATTTTACGTGGGTAAACCATTAATGTTTTTAAATTGGCAATTAGACGAAAGTTACCGGTTGTGAACAGTTCTTTGTCAGTGTTGTTCACTGTAATGCTTTGCTATGATAAATGTTTCATTCAATCGCTTATTCTTTCTTTTTTTGTTGTTGTCCTAGCCGGTGGTGTGAGTCATGGGGGCGTTCCTAGACAAGCCCAAGACAGAGAAGCACAATGCGCACGGTGAGGGCAATGGCCTGCGCTATGGCCTGAGCAGCATGCAAGGATGGCGTGTGGAAATGGAGGATGCACATACAGCCACTGTGGGCTTACCGCATGGCCTTGACGACTGGTCTTTTTTTGCTGTATATGATGGGCATGCAGGCTCGCGTGTGGCCAACTACTGCTCCAAGCATCTGCTAGAGCACATTGTGGCAGCAGCGCCAGCCGGCGAACTAGGCCACAGTGTGGAGGCGGTGAAGAGCTGTGTGCGTGCTGGCTTCCTGCGCATCGACGAGCACATGCGTGGCTTTGCAGACCCACGTAATGGCCTTGATCGCAGTGGGTCTACAGCCGTGGCTGTACTACTTTCACCTGAGCATATGTATTTCATCAATTGTGGTGACTCTCGTGCCCTGCTTTGTCGTGATGCACGTGTTCGATTCTCCACACTCGACCATAAGCCTTGTGACCCCCGTGAGAAGGAGCGAATCCAGAATGCCGGTGGCTCTGTTATGATCCAGCGTGTGAATGGCTCTCTGGCTGTGTCACGTGCTCTGGGTGACTATGACTACAAGTGTGTGGAGGGCAAAGGCCCCACTGAGCAGCTGGTTTCTCCTGAGCCTGAGGTGTTTGAGATTCCCCGTATGCCAGAGGAGGACGAGTTTGTCGTGCTGGCCTGTGATGGTATATGGGACGTGATGAGTAATGAGGAGCTGTGCGCCTTTGTGCGTGCCAGGCTGGAGGTGTCTGATGACTTGGAAAAAGTATGCAATGAGGTGGTGGATACGTGCCTGCACAAGGTAGATGAGCTTCCTTCCTCTTGTTGGGAAAGTGATTACCTTAATTATTGTGTAGGTCTCTGAAGTACTTTCAGGTTTATCCCTACTTAATCTATGAGATGAGCTAATGTGTGAGTAAAGCTGCATCCACACAAGAAGCGACAAGTGACCATGCAGAGTCGATGATCGCCAGTGAAATGAGAGATGAGAGGTAAAATTTTCACACAACGTGATTCAAGCGATTACTAATTAAAGCTTAAAGATGCCACCAGACACCGAGTTCATCAAAAGATTTTCCTTATGGAAACAAGGAAAGTAAGTTTAATTGTTCACCTACATGGAAGAGCAGTTCATTATTACTGTGTCTATATATTCTGTGCTTTACGACTGCACACAGAAATTTTACAAAGGTAATAACTAGAAACATTTCGGAAAAGGTTTGGCATTTCCTATCAGTATATAATTATATACATTTAACTCCCTCTGGTTCATGAGGCACAAGATCATACACATACATATATACATAAGGCATACACTATGCACAGGAGTCTCCATTCTATACGATCATGATGATTGTAATGATAATTATAAGCTATTTTTTATGATATGAGCTAAAATAATATAAGATAATGATAATAAAAAGCTTGCATGTATCTACTGTAGGGAACTAGCTCTGCTGCTCAGTTTTGCTTGGACAACAAGGCATCACGATGACACTTCAGTAGCTTCCCTTGCGAGCCGATCTTGCGCGTAGTTCTGCGACAAAGCGATTGGTGGCTTGTCGTTTCCTGTGTGCACGCCGCTCAGTCTATAAATTCATCATGTTTCCCTAGGCTTAAAAAAGAAAGTAAATGCATTTATCAAAAAAAAACATTTTATTAATTAAAACGGAGGCCTGGGGGCTTTTTATTTAAGTATTTTTAGAATATTTCTGTTTCTGTGTGGTGTTCTTTTCTCATTATAATCTTTTCTTGTCCTAATACTGTTTATACTGATGGTGTGTGCCAAAAGTTTTTTTTTCATGCAAGTTCTCCTTCCAGTGATGCTTAATAAATTTCAGGAGCCATCTTTTTGTTGTTTATAAAGAGTTTTTCCTGTTGTGTTAGCCTGTACACTACACGTGGTAGAAAGAGCAATTTTGTTCCATGTTTCTTTTGAAACCTTAGAGAAAATTGAACTCAGAATGGAAAAATACAGGAATATTCTTTTAATTTTAATTCTTCTGGAATCTTAATGGGAAACTGACCTTTCTCTTCTTCCTACAGGGAAGTCGAGATAATATGAGTGTTGTTTTAGTGTGTTTGCCAAATGCACCCAAAGTATCAGAAGAGGCAGTGAAGAGGGACACCGAGCTGGATAAGTTCCTTGAATCTCGTGTGGAAGGTGAGAGAACTTTTTTATTTTTATTTTTTCATACCGTTGTTCTCAAGTGATGAGCCTATCCCATAATGCCTTGTGAAAAGTAGTGGACGGGCATTTTCAGTCTCTTTGAGAAATCAGTCACAAAGGGGTCAAAAATAAAGGTCTTTAATTTGCTAGTTTTTTTAAGTAGTAATTTTCTTAAATGTTAAAGGTTATAAAAACTTTTTACATTTTGGCTGTAAGGTTATTTTCTTGGAAGTTATGGCCTTTGAAAGTATGCTTGTCCAAAACAATAAAATTTCTTTAAAAACATTATCCCAACCCACATTATCACAAGAGATAGAAAAGTCGCAGTGGACATTTTGGACAGAGACTTCCTCGTATGTATTCAGATCTGCCCTGTGCAGAACAAATGATTTAGTTAAACGACATATGCTTATCTAATTTTGAATGGAAAATTTTTCATGACAAACATCCTCCTTTGAAAATTATTTCAGTTGGAATCCTGAGAATTTTTCAAGTTTGTCCGAAATTTTACTTCTGTGTATATTTTCCAGACAAGCTGATACTTGTTCATTATTTTTTATTTGAAGGTACTCCATACTATTGTGTATTTATTCATATATGAAATTTTACCTTATATGTACAGATTTTGGAACAATAAACCTCATTTTATGTATCCCCAGTGCTCTAGAAGACTGCGAAAAGGCTCGTACAACAGGCATATAATGTATTAGACACTGAATTAGCTATTAGCATCCTTCGCCGCCATATACACACACAGCTACTAGATCATTGAAAGTGCTGAAGGAAATGTTTCTGGCTTGGGTGATCCTGCTGTGTGGTGATGTTGGGTGGCCAGCCCGTTCCCCTGACCTCACCCACTTAATTTTTTTCTGTGGGGCTACCTTAGATCACGAGTGCATATTCATTGACCCCAAACTCTTGAAGCCCTTAAGTTGGCTATTCAGCAGGAGATAGCTGCTGTTTCACCTGACAGGATCTGTCGAACCATCGCAGCCTTCAGAAATCACCTCCAAGCATGTATAAACAATGAGGACCATCATTTGGAGGATGTCATCTTTAAAACATGACGCATAAAAACTGTACAGAATGAAGTTTCACGTGTGCAAATGATTTGATTTTCTTTAACAATATTTTTTTAATTTTCCTATGAAATGTGGGATGTTATACTGGGTCAGTACATGTGTTTTTATCTATATATATATATATATATAAACACACGTACTGACCCATGTATGTATGTATGTATGTGTGTGTGTGTGTGTGTGTGTGTGTGTGTATATGTATGTATGTATATATATATATATATATATATATATATATACATACACATACATACATACATACATACACACACCCACACACATGTATGGGTCTGTCCAAGCAAAATGGCAATTTCACCTACCCCAACTTCCACCCCATTTTTTCTGAATGAGTATGTCAGAGGCATGTTGTTGAGTTTAAAGGTATATAGTCCGCCTCCCAGAGATATAACAGAGAACTTGATGCCCTTCACATTAACTTCACATAGGTCTAAAAAGGGGCTATTTTGTAGTGTGATTTTGTGACATTCTTAAGTGCCTCAAAAGAGTTGCCCAGCGAAAAGATTCTTTAGATGATAACTTATTTTCTACTTGAATTAAAGTGTTTGAAGATTTTTTTCCTGGCAAAGATTCTTTTTGAGAGTGAACATTAAAAAAATATTTGTGGGGTTTTTTTGCATTTCGTATGGGATGCTGTTCAGTTAAAAACCAGTTCTTTATGTACATATCATTAAAATAATCATTATTTAACAATTGATGGTTATTTTGGCTGTTCTGAGCATCAGAGTTATTTATCTTATTTCAACATAAGTGGTGTGATTGATACTTCCTTGCATAGGTTTACAGAAAAACACTTCTTATTTGGGCCCCAGAATTCCGTCAAACATCACATTATGGGACCAGCATTTTTGGATGCTTCCCTATTTAAAAAGCCTGCCTAAAGGCAGTGCCCCACAAAGTGTTCACGTCAGTGATCTGGCTGTATACAGGTGTGCTGTCTTTCACGCGGGTAAGTTTTCCGTCAATAAACTTCACGTACGCCCAAACATCATATCACTACTCAGTTATCAAGAGGAATATTCAAAGATGCATCAGGATTATAAATGCCCTTTTTAAAACTCGTCATTTTAGTGTGGCGGGCAGTGAAAAGTGATCAGACATATCTAACAATTAAGTTCACTGTCAAGCATCACATACGGAACACCTCTCAACATGCATCACATACGGAACATGTTAACTCTGGGGACACTGTGGCTTCTTTTCTCTAAAATGTCTGTGTTTCATTAGTCTTTACTAGGGAAGGTTAATCACTTATACAGTTCTTTTGAATGCTGCTTTCCCCATATTGAATAGAAAAATACGAGGTGCAGTTCAGATGTTTTGAGACTTTTTCAGGAGAGGCAGTTACAATTGTCATAGATCATTATAATTTTAGTATGTCATCACTATACATCTGATGAGCTGACTAACCAAGTTTTGTTGTTCCAAGTTGAAGGACATTGCTGTACCAGCACTTTGAATGAACCCTACTAAACGCTGCTCATCACAGCCACTTTGTGTCCAGAATGTAGTCAGGACGAGAGGAAACTTTGGAAGCTCGCTTCGCAATAAAATTTTGTGTTAAACTAGGAAAAAATGCCACAGAAAGTTATGAAATGCTTTAGACTACTTACGGATCAATTGGGCCATGCATCTGTTTTTCGCTGTCACAAGAAGTTCCAAAATGGCAGAGAGGATGTGAGGGACGATGAGAGGTGTGGGAGAGAGAGAGACATCAGAATACCTGAGCTACTTAAGAAAATTCGTAATTTAGACAAATATACCAAGTTTAGCATTTGTAACAGTTTGTCATCACTGGTATCTTTTTGAAAATCAGTCTCAGTTTGAATAAATTGTTTTTTTTTTTTTACCACTAAGCCCACTGGGCGTGAGCGGTATTGTCACGCGCAGTATCTGTCCGTCCATCTCTCCACAGTTACCTTCCGTGCACTAACTTAAAAATGCCATCACTGATCATCCCCAATTTGGTGTCAATGTTGGAACAGGATAACTACACAAGCCTATTGATTTTCGTTGCAGTTCGATATCCAATATGGCGGTGGCAGGCTGAGGGGATTTGCCTGTTTTACGAGGCTATTTTTTACCTTTGAAATATGGGACCCCCAACTCTTGTTGGAACGATTTGCAGCTGAGTGAGAAGCGGCTGGGATGAGAATCAGCACCTCCAAGTTTGAGGCCATGGTACTTAGCCAGAAAAGGTTGGAATGCACCCTCTGGGTCTGGAATGAGGTCCTGTCCCAAGTATCTCGGGGTGAGCGAAGGATGGGAATGGGAGATCGACAAGCAGATTGGTGCAGCCTGTGCTGTAAAGTGGAGCTTGTACCGGTGGTGAAGAGGGAGCTGAACCGGAAGGCAAAGCTCTAAATTTACCAGTCGATCTACATTCCTACCCTCACCTATGGTCACGAGCTTTGGGTAGTGACTGAACGAACAAGGTCGCGGATACAAGCGGCTGAAATGAGCTTCCTTCGCAGGGTGGCAGGGCTCTCCCTCAGAGATAGAGTGAGAAGCTTGGCCATCCGGGAGGAGCTTGGAGTAGAACCGCTGCTCTTCTGTGTTGAGAGGAGCCAGGTGAGGAGGCTTGGGCATCAGATTAGAATGCTTGCTGAACGCCTCCTTGATATGGTGTTTCAGGCATGTTCAACTGAGTAGAGACCCCAGGATCGACCCAGAACATGCTGGAGGGACTGTGTCTCTCGGCTAGTCTGGGAACGCCTCGTTGTTTTTCCCAGAAGAGCTGGAGGAAGTGGATGGGGGAGAGGGATATCTAGACCTCACTGCATAGACTGCTTCCCCGCGACCCAACCCCGGATCACGTGGAAGATGATGATGATGATGAGACCATATAATGTAGTTTTATTTGTATTTTTGGGGGAGAGTGTTTTGTTGAATTTCTTGGATGTCAGCTTCAGTGACTATGGAAAACTGAGTTTTGTCATTTCCATTCAGGCATTATCCACTTGAACCAATGTTTTTCAATCCTGAGATAGTGGACTAATCTGATTGTCCCATTCCCATGTAGTATATACTTAAGCACATTGGCCATGGATATATTCTTAATCTGTGTACATAACCGTTTTATTGGAAAATTTAAGAATCCACATGGAGAACTTCTGAGCAGAAAGGATGAGGGCACAAAGCGAAATTATAATGCAGTTATGCTGAATTTATTGAGTGAAAAGCACACTATTCAGATTTATGGAATCATTTAACTAGTAGTATTATAGCACTTGAGGTAAAAGCGTTTAGTGTATAAACTTTGTGAATGGCTCATGCTATTTATCATATCAGAGACCGGATAAAATATGACTCTCTGTCTACATAGAGCCTTCACTGGGAATGTAAGAGATTATTCATGCTGTTTAGGCTGTATTGATGTACTTGATCAGCTAAGCAGCTCATCATTAGCAAGTTGGCTTTTTAGTTATGTTATGCAATTCAAACATGAGACTGTGCAGCAGACGGAAACTTTCACTTGTCCAGGGAATCAGCTAATAAATGTATTACTTGTCCACCCAGGCTTTTCCAAAATTTTTCACTGCTGCTTGTTTTCCCTTTCTCTACTTACCCTTCCCTTTTCTTTCTTGCATGCTCCACATAGTTTGGCAAGTAGATGCATGTTTAATGTAGTTTTGTGGGTTATGTAAGCTCATGGTTTTGAATGTTGGGCCATGGTTAAGGTAACGTTGTGGTAATGTTTTGCTGCGTACTGAGAGGGCCTTAGGGAGTCGTCTGTACTGCTCTTCCAGTTAAGAATGTGCTGGCTGAACATCCATCTGGCAGCATGCCTAGAGCAGTCCAAATGAGCTGTAGGGTATCCTTCAGTCCCCCTGCCCTTTTTGATCATGTCCCCACTTCCACACTACCCTGCACGCCCCTAGAAACTGTCAGTTGCCATTCACAAAGTTTATGCACTAAATGCTTTAACCTCAAGTGCAAAACTACTACTTGTTAAATGATTTATGAGAGCAGTTTCCTTATTTTTGGCTGTCCTTCCTCTGTTTCTAAATTTATCTGTAATTTCTTCTAGTCACTATGGATGTCACACGATCTCTCAAAATATTTCAAGATATTTGTACTGTTATCCTGTCTTTTAACCTGTCATGTTCACTCTTTCTCAGAACTCATTGAGAAAGCAGGAGAAGAAGGAATTCCTGATCTGGTACATATCATGAGAAACCTTGCCACAGAGAATATCCCAAACCTCCCACCAGGGGGAGGCCTCGCCAGCAAGTGAGCATGCATGTGCACATAAACACTTATTTCCATCAACATAGTCAAGTTCCTGGGACATCCACTGGATGTGAAAGTTCAAAAGTTATAATATATCTTCATTGTTAATTGTATTTTTACTTTTTCTTCTACATCCCCTGCACTGTTCTGGTTTTTTTCACAGCCTTGAATTTGACCACCACCAATTATTGATTGAATTTGTCTGGGAAGTTTCGGTGTTTTTTCTGGTTTTCATGAAATCTGCAACACTAACAGAAGCTTGGAACAGTTTTGCTCATTTTAAAATGACAGACGTTTTCCTCCTCCATTGCAGGCACAGTGTAATTGAGGCTGTGTATAACCGGCTCAATCCCCAAAGAGAAGACGATGGGGTGAGTGAGCATGACCTTAATCATTCTGTTGTGTTCCCAATAAACTTGTATGCATCATACATGGCAATAATGTAACTGGTGTGCACTTCCCAACCACTACATCTGCTTAGTTTTAGTAATCTCATCATGACACTGTGCTACGGCTCCCTCTCCTGCTGCTGCTCTGAGCTCAGCAATCTGGGCAACTGCAACAAAGCACAAAGGCTGAGATCACCACACCAAAAAAAAAAATAAAATTCACCCACACATACAAGCACCAAGCACATGAGGATTCAACAAGGAAGACAGTGCAGCCATGTGAAACACTGTTAATGTATGCGTGACATCGTTGTGCTTTAAGCTGCAAACCCGTGTTACTGTGTGTTCATGGTTATAAATTTAGGCCCTAACTGAATGTCTATTTTTAATCTATTTTAATAAGTACCCAGTAGACTTTGAAAGAAGTGTGGATTAACATTGAAAGAAGTGGCTGGATTAACATTGTTCTAAAGTATATTAAAGATAATTAAGGATAGACAATCCATACAACAGCAAAGGGTAAAACATGTGACCCATCACAGCAAAGTCAAAAATTATTGAGTTATTGGTACCATATTGTTGCTGACACCCTAAGCGTTAAAATTATCCCAGATTTTTTTTTTTACAATATTTGTCTAGTTTTGGAGTAGCTAACCAAAAGCTCCCAGGAATTTACAGCCTTTTAAGCATGCAACTTTGGAGAAAATCGCGTATAAGGTTCAACAAAGTATTTAATAATTTCCGAATTAATACCGACTTTGCTGTGATGATGGGTCACATATTTTATGTATGTTGGGTTGATTGGTCACATATTTTAATATCAGCTGACTGGCAACATAGACTGCATTATGAAAATATCTGCAAAAATATCAATACACCAATAGAAATGCTGTATAGTGTTAAAAAAGGTCCTTGATTCCTATAATAGCTATAATAATACCACGAGGTGTGGGGTCTTTATGTGGGCTGGTGTCTTGTTCAGTCTTTGTATTTATGGATTTCTTCTCTCATCTCCTCCACTTAATTTTGTGGCAAGGGCAGTATTTGACTGTTGGTAGTCTCTGCTTGACTGACTGCTGGTCAGTGTACATTGTTTATTCGGTGTGTGTATCTGTCTCCCCCTTCCTGTGTTCTATTGTTAGCACATCCAATTAGAAGTATGCAGATGCATTGCTCGTGTTAAATAGATTTAATTAACCTGGTAAATGTTCTCACACTGGTGTCATGATTCATTCTTCTGTACAGTAATATAGTTAATGTTGCTGTGTGTTTAGTTGAATCCCTCACTTATTTCATCTGCTGTGAACTCAAACATTTTTGTAGTTTGTCATGAACAGAAATCTTAGTAAAGCACACTTGTTTATTTGTCTAGGGGTTTTCTACTGTAAAATGAGCTAATTACAATTTGCAGTGAGCAGAGGTGACATGATACCGATTTTCCTTTACCAATACTGACACCTTGAGTATCAGCCATTTCGATTCCCATTAACACAGCAGAGGCGGCGCAAATGTGAAATTTTTATTATCATTATTATTAATATTATTAATGTGTTATGTATCTGTTGTTGTGTCTGTTTATATATTTACCACTTTAATAATACAAAAATGTATTTGTTCACAATCATTTCATGAACGTCAATTTTCCAATTTATTTTAAATTAAAGGATAGTTCCAATATCTGGCAACAGTCTCAATAGCTGAATGATCATGAATGATCACCATCATAAATGATCATGGTGACCTTAGGAAGACCTCTAGAGACCATTGTATGTTCATCACCACGACCACATTTCCTGAGAATGCGATGATCACGATCGCTAGAATATGTATGTGTGAAAGTTTTGTGACATTGTAATGGGATATATACAAGTGAGGCTATTTGGAACAGGTCAGGTGTAGTACCAACAATTTACATTTATGGTATTTGGCAGACACCTGAGCAGTTGAGGATGAGGGACCTTCCTCAAGAGCCCAACAGTTGCAGCTTGGTAGTACTGAGGCTGGAACCACCAAACTTTGGATCAGTAACCCAGAGCCTTAACCACTGAACCACTATGCCCCTATGACTCTCCAAGCTAGTGAGCAATGTTGCTAGCTTGTTGATGGAGGAGAAGCCAATGATGTCTCTCAGGCTTCAGGACCGCTTTCTAAGCTTTTGATCATTTTCTCGCATTCTATATACGTTATTGTTCAGTCTGCGTGCTCTGTTATTTATTCGTTCTACATGTTCTGAGGTATATTTTGACACATTTCTGCAGTGGCTCACATCTTACAAGAGACTTTATTGTAGTAGGTTGGTGATCATGGTGACCTTAGGAAGACCTCTAGAGACCATTGTATGTTCATCACAACGACCACACTTCCTGAGAATGCGGTGATCACGATGGCTAGAATATGTATGTGTGAAAGTTTTGTGACATAGTAATGGGATATATACAAGTGAGTTCTGTTTATTGAGAACTGACTTCAGCCTAATGCTGAAGAACTAATGAATCAGAACTGATTTCTGCCTAATACTTTTCACTTCTTGATGTCACTGTTACAAGAAAATCAATGCTATTCACTTCAAGTGAGGCCATGTTATGATGGCTAAACGACTGGGTCTGTTCATCTCTAAAACTGCAGGTCTTGTGGAGTGTTCCTGGTATGCAACATTAAGTACCTACCAAAGGTGGTACAAGGAAGGACAACCAGTGAACTGGCAATAGTTTCATGTGTCCCCAAGGCCCATTGATGCATGTGGGGAGCAAAGGCTAGTATGTCTGCTCTGATTTCACAGAAGAGCTACTGTAGCAAACTGCTGAATCCGTTCATGCTGACTATGATAGAAAGGAGTCAGAACACAGTGCATTGTAGCTTGCTGCGTATGGGGCTGCCTTGATTTGGACCACTCAGGTGGTGTTAATGATGTAACTGATTGTTGTATGCATATGCATTTTAAACATGCCCTAGGTTTAGGCAGTCAAAATACTAGTCTTTTCTAATGTTGTGTTCACTTTGATTAATGCAGATTTCCTGTTCAATTTGGTAAGTTTAATGATTACTCAAGCTTTCTGCAGAAGGCTAAAATAGTTGGGCTAAAACTAGCAGTTATCATTAGTAATATCAGTGTGTACTCCTAATATGTAATAAGTTGTTGAACTTTAAACACGATTTTCACCAACGTTGCATACTTAAAAGGCTGAAAATTCCGGGCAGTTTTTGATTAGTCACTCTAAACTAGCAGCATCATAGTGTTAGAAAATCTGGTATCATTTTAAAGCTTAGGATATCAGCTACATAGTGTATTGGGTAATGTCCCAGCCTCATTAACATATTTGAGTAAATTCCAGGACTCTCCTAAACCATGCTTACTGTATAAAAAGCACCAAGAAACTATATAGATATACTCTTTATTGAACCACATTTGGAAATTTAGCAAAAATAAAATGAAACCACACTTGGACTGTGCTCACAAACTCAGCGTTGTAATAAAAGCATTGAGAATAATATGTATAGCTCTCTATTCATGTGTTTGGTTATTTGACCCATCGTTCTAGTACTGTGCTGCTCCTTATTGTGATACAGCACATTATGTTCATCATTATTTATCTATTGTTGGAGCATTCGGGTACTTCATACCTATTTGTTTACACGGGTCTCTAAATTAAAGTCCTACCTGCATAATTAAAGCTTAAGTATGGTAAACACTGTAACAAGGAAATTATTTTTAAACGTACACTTTTCACTATTATAGTGTGAAATTAAACCTTTTTTTCTGGTCATTTTTTAAAAATTAAACACTAAAATTTTTAACATTGACTGAGATTAAACATTATATCATGATACATTTTTCAGCTGTATTGCACAGCCCTATTTACATTACATCACAATGGCATTACCCACTATGCTATCAAACCTTTTACACTGACACATTATTTACATTTACAAAAAAATTACAGCTTGCAGTAATATCACAGCCCCAAATGTGCACCCTGAATCAGTCCTTGCAAAAAATACGTGTACACACACACACACACACACATACCTGAGCTGCCAGCCGAACACAGAGGTAATAGATGATGCTGTGGTAGAGCTTCTGTATTCTCTTTCCAACGCTAGAATCAAGGTGTCAAGTCTGTGCTTAGGTGACTTGAAGGGCATTTTATTTTAATTTTAGCCAAATTTCCTGTTGTGGATCAAAAGAGAACATACACAGATCAGCCATAACTTCAAAATCACTGAGAGGTGAGGTGTATAACAGTGATTTTTATAGACAGAAAGACAGTTTCTCGCAATCTAATTGGTCGATGCATGGGCAATAAATCACATATGGAACGGTGCATGTCTGACCGGCACCTTAGCCATTAACTAGCTGCTATAAATAATAAAAAATACAAAACAAGGAGCCTTTAGCAGAATGACACTGTACTAACAAATTCTATTATCCTATCGAGCTAGAAGACCAACAACAAATATTTACAAATGGTTTAAATATATAAATAAAATAAAGCCAAATTGCTGTGGTGGGAAAAAAGTTATTCTATGAAAATAATAGTTCTGCTTTGCACCACCACGGGGTTTTTTTTTTAACGTAATTTTGCCAATAATTTTATATGTTCAAAAGCACACTGAGTGGAGTCAGAATGGGCATAAATCTCACAGTGGTTGTATGACCGTTATTATTTGGGAAAAGCTGGACTGGTATACTTTATCTTTGATTAGTTTCATTTGGTTTAAATTAACCTCTATTCTTGTTTTGCTTTTAGCTTTGTGTGTTTATTCTTGTGCTATACTGTTTATCAATAAAATTTGTTTAAAAAGTTCAATGCAGTGATGCATGGAATCTATGAAAGCTCACTTTTACAGGATCTCCCTCACATTTTTGAAGATATGACACTTTAAGTCAGTGTCCAGCTGTCCCCTCAAAATAACAACACATGACCATAGGTGAGGGTTGGAACGTAGATCAACTGGTAAATTGAGAGCTTTGCCTTCCTGCTCAACTCCCTCTTCACTACGACGGACCGGTACAAGCTCCACTTTACAGCAGAGGCTGCACAGATCATCGGGCTGTCGCCGATCCAAAATCTCAGGTGTGGGAGTACTTCGGTGAGGGCCTGGAAAAAGACTATCGGTTGGCCTCGAAAAGGTTCTGGACCACCATCTGACGCCTCAGGAGGGGGAAGCAGTACTCCACAAACACTGTTTAC
>JBCNYH010000027.1:40582398-40597998 GCA_039654325.1 Tandanus tandanus | reverse complement strand
GGAGTCCATGGGAGCTAATTGGCCGAGCTCTCACGGGAGGGAGGGATGGCATACACTCACTTCCCTATCACTCACAGAGATCACCAGCCAATCATCAGCGTCTGTGAGCTCATTCGTACAAATACGCATACGCAGCAGTTCGAAAAAAGGCGGGTGGCAGCATTGCATGTCACGGAGGGGGCATGTGCATGCTTACGCCCGTCCCTGGTTGGTGGTGGTCGTGTGATAGGGAAGGCAATACTTGAATGGTGGGAATTGGATACGACTAAATTAGGGAGAAAAATGGGGAAAAATGCTGGAATTAAAAAATCCCTTTAATTACCCTGAAAATATACCAAGCCACACCATTTAAATTAAGTGCCCCTTAATTTGTTTTTTAGGATGGTAAGGTGTTTTCTACATTTGTTATGCTTAAGGGGTAATTATGTAATTTTAAGGTGTTAAGTTGTGAAAGTTTGCTGGTGATATGTCACATTTTTTTAATTATTCTGCTGAAACCTCCAGATTGGACAGAGGAAAAAAAACACACTTCAGCAAAACCAAGAAGAACCCCAAACTGCGATGGGCGGTCTTATTCAACTTATTATTAAATCATTTATTATTTATCTATGAAACAGATTCCCTACATTTAAAAGAAAATGTGAACATTGAATTCTGGCATGAGTTTATGACCCAATAAATCTATAACTCAATGTCTTAGTTCAGTAAAAGTGTTTTACTGCTAAACATGGCTAAAAGGCTTTGTTAGTTATTGCCTAACACATGGCCATGACAAGTAAGAATGAGTTAATGAGTTACACAGTCTTTATTTGTGTGACTTTATCAGAACGTTGTACAACTGCAATAGTGGTGCTTGAATGTTTGTGAATCCCTGAGGAAAATTACATATCTCTGGGTGGGAAAAGTATTTTTAGCAGTGTGATTAACTGTTATTTGAAGGTGAATGGTGAAAGAGTCAGGTGTTTTCAATTAATTGGATGACAATCAGGTGTGAGTGAGCACCCTGTTTTGTTTTTTTTTTTTGTTTTGTTTTTAAAAAACTGATCTTCACAACACGTGTTCATGGAAGTTTATAAGGGCACAAACAAAGGAGATTTCGAGGACATCAGAAAAGTAGTTGTCAATGTTCATTGGGCTGAAAAAGCTGAGAAAGGTTATAAAACCATCTCTGAAGTGTTTGGACTCCACCAATCCACCATTAGACAGATGGAGTAAATTCACCCTCTAAAGAGTGGTTGACAAAAAATATCCAAGAGTAAGGTGTATGACAGTCCAGGAGCCCTAAAAGGAACCCTTGATAACTATTGAGCAGCTAAATACATCTCTCACATTGGCTAATATTAATGTTCTTGAGTCCACTATCAGGAAACAAAACAACAATGAACAAAAGTGGTGTGCATGACAGAGTTGCAAGGAGAAAGCCACGCAGAACATTGTTGCACTTCTACAGCTTGTTAAAAATGACATGGACAAGTGAGAAGGCTATTGGTAAAATTTTGTGAATGGAAGAGACCAAAGTTAAACTTTTTTCAGTTTAAATGTGAAGTTATTTGTTTGAAGAAGGAAAACAGAGCATTCCAGCATAAGAACCTTATCCCATATGTGAAATATGGTGGTGGTAGTATCATTGTTTTGGCCTGTTTTGCTGCATCTGGGTGAGGAAAGTTTATCATTGACGCAACAATTCATTCTGAAATATACCGGTATGTGAACTGAAGTTCAAGACAAAGTGGGTCATGCAACAAGACAACTACCCAAAAAAGATAAGATGTTCCACCAAAGAATAGTTGAAGAATGTAATGTTATGTAATGTTTTGGAATGGTCAAATCAAAGTCCTGACTTGATTCCAATAGAAATGTTGCGTAAACAGTTCATGTGAGGAAACCTACGAACATTCCTTAGGTGAAGCTGTTCTGTACAGAGAACTGGACTAAAAGACAATGTGCAGCACTGATCAACAGTTACCACAAACATTTAGTTACAGTTACTACTGCACAAGCCATTGTTCACATACCATTGCCAATCGTAGGTAAGTAATATTGGATCATTTTTCTTAATAAATAAATGACCATGTTTAATATTTCTGTCTCATTTGTTTAACTGGGTTTCCTTTATTTACTTTTAGGACTTGTGTGAAATTCCGATGTTGTTTTAAAACATATTTATGCAGGAATCTAGAAAATTATAAAGGGTTCACAAACTTTCAAACACCACTGAATATTGATGTGGGTAGATCAATATAGTTTCAAAATTATTAACAAAAAAGTATATAAAATTGGCATAGGTATTTACACCGCTGCTATGAAACATTCTGGTGCAATCAGCTGCCATCTGAAGTCGCACAATTTACCGTAAAGTGTCACCGGGTATTAATACACCTGTTTCAGGAAAAAAGTTCTGGCCTCTTGATTATTTTGAACATTCCACAGAGCAGGATTATCCAGAGTCAGTGACTGGGCAAGGAACACACTAGTTAGAGAAGAAACCAAGGGGCCAAAGCTAACTCTGAATGAACCTGAGAAATCCACATCTCAGACAGGACAACCGTAGACTGGACACTCCAAAAAAATTATGCTTTGTTGAAGAGTGGTTTAGGAATAGTTTAGTTCTGTGGCAAGACTTCGTGTTCATTTTGACATTTTCCAAACAGATGGGGCAAAAAACCCCAAACCAAAACAAACAAAACAAAACCCCCTCAGTATCCAGGTGTATAAAGCTGATAGAGCTACATGTCATCTGGGATATGTCTCTAACTGCACCTAGTTCTATCAGTTTTGAACCAGGTGGTGAACACATATGCAACTAATGTTTTGGGTTTTTAAAAAAAAAAAAAAAAAAAAAAAAAAAGAATCGCACCTTTAAAGTATAAGTCGTGTTTACACAATTTATGGTAAAAAAAAAAAAAAAAACCAAGGAAGTCAATTTCAAATCCAGTTGAAAGATTAGAAATTGTAGTTCAAGGAAGGTGATGGTATGCAAGTTAAAGTGGCCAGGAAAACACCAGTTTGTAGCTTTCAAATAAATGATTGAAGAAATAAAAGAAAATTATGCTTGATTTCTAAAAACTGCAAAAGAATAGGGGATTAAAGAATAACTGGTCTACCATTGCAAAGAGAAAAAATGAATGAATACTGCACCTCACACATGGATTGGTCATAATCTTCTGGACCAAAGTGATCTCCACCTGGCTGAAGATCCAGAATGATGGTTGGGACGTGTCCTGAATAAAGAACAATTTAAAGATTAACACCACATGCAGTTTACTATGAAAAAGCTATAGCAACTTAAGGACAATAGAACATGTTCATATTAAATGTCATCAATGTAAAGCCTGGATTTGTGCTCAAACTGCCGAGCTTTCAGTTTTTCAGAGAGCAGCCACACTGTTCTAAAGGATGAGACGGTAACTGAATGCACAAGCATGAGCAGGCTGTGATCTTCTCAGGTATTTTAAGTGGGGGTGAGTCACAGTAACCTCTTTATCTCAAGCTCACAGGCACACTGTGTCTCACCTGGGCATCAGGCCCACCGCATGAGCTAACACCACATGCCAAAGTCTTCAAAGATAACACAAGGAGGGTCAAGTATACAAGTTTATTCATGCCAAAATTAAATATCTAAGATAGAAAACATTAGGTAATTATTAAGCATATGAAACACTGAAACTGTGGAATAAATGAATAATTCATATCAGTAAATACTAAAGGTGGCACAGTGGTGTAAGTGGTTAGCACATCTACCTAGCTGTAAGAATGTCCTGGGCTTGAGTTGGCATGTTCTCCGGTGCTTAACTAGGTTTCCTTTGGGTACTTTGGTCTTCTCCCACAGTCCAAAGACATTCACATTAGGCTAGTATTGTCTAGTCTATGCTTGTTTATTAGCCTAGGTGTGACGGAGAATGTGAGATGGCCCTGCAAAGGAATGGGTGTACACTGTTTTTGCCAGGAGCCAGCTGAGATGGGCTTCAGCCTTCCTGCGACCATAATATGGTAAATAAATGAAATAATATTACTTTGGTATAAAAACTATAACACTGTTGGGATAAACTGTTATAGGACAACAGTCCACCTGTGGCCATAAAAACCACCACCCAGCCATCCATTCATCATTTATATACAAAAAGAGTAGTCTTCAAAAAAGTCTCACTGAAGTTTCTGTTTTAGATATTTTTGTGATAAATCACCCATGTGATTAATGCAATAAAGTTCCTGTGAGAGCAAGGCTGTTGTTATAGTCTTCATGGTTTCTGGGTTTTCTCAAAGGAAATTTTGAAATAGTCATAAGAGGATGAAAATAGGCCCACTTTGACAACCAATGGATTTTACCAGTTAAGTTTGTTCCATCCTATACAGTAACAGGGCTCACAACAATGTCATCACATAGAAATACTTCCCATTCTGCATAAAGCAATCGTTTGTCAGATTCTCTTTATTGACATGCAAATCAGAGTACCCATGTACAGGCACTGGACCCAAAAAAATCAATACTGCTTTGCTTACGTTAATTCCGTCCTTCAGGGCCACATAATACATCATTTTGCGCCATTCCAAATATTATCGCAAACCTCGTACCTAAAACAAACAAGCACTGCACCTGCACTTGATATCAAAATGGAGGCAGGTTAATGGTGGATTGTCTGTATTAGTTTGTGTCAGTTTTCTTCTATTAATTTCTGTCCATCAAAGTAATGATGGCAACAGAAAACGGTTACCGTTGTTAGCAGATAAAATGGATTAGTTTTCGGTAATATTTTATGGTTAAAGTAAATAAATTGAGGGATTTTGTGGTAGCGTTTGTGCACCGCATGTCTGATTCACTGTACAAGCAGATGGAGGTGTGTTCGTGAAAACGTTACTGAAGACAGAAAGATTTGTGGACAGCATTATCCAACATTACCAGCATTTTAAACTGACATCATCTGCAAACTATACCTTGCCCAGACCTGATTTTTTTTATTCTTTTTGAATAAAGACAACAGTGATATAGATTTACTCTTCTGCTTGCTACAAATGGGTCTGTAGTATGCATCACAAGTAAGCTACCAGAGACTTACAGTCCATTTATATATAACACATTATAAGATGTACTCTTACAATGATAAGATAAAAGGCATTTATTAACAAGAACGGTCTGTGCATGAACAGCCAAGACAGTGTTATCCCTTTATAATTATTTGTAGTTTGTCATGATGACAGGGAAAGTTCTGTTTAAACTTTATCATAAAGCACATTTCTCTGATTAATTCAGGGTTATATAACTGCAATGTCTTGTCACAGCACAGGCGAAGCCATGAAGACTGCCTAATCTTATAGAACTAGGTTCTCTCCTGTAATTCCTAGCATATCCAGGACTATGCTCTTAATGCTGAGAGGCCATTGAGAAACTTGCATGTTGTCACTTTCTAGCCGACTCTGAAGTACAGAAGTGTTTGAACATCACATGGCTAATCCTGAAAACTCCGCCGTCTGCTGTCTGTTATCTGCAGCCTCGCTGTGGGTGTCTTTGCCTAACAGCCTGCCTCTCTTTGGTCTGTTTTTCACAAGCCTCCTCCTGACCTTGGCCCAGCCCGGTGTATTGTTCCTGATCTGATATGCTATCTTTCAAGCATGCTAATCGCTCCAGCTGCTGGCATGTGTGATCAGCATTTTATCTCCCAAAGAAGGGTAGCAAGAGATTAGAGGGCGACTTTCTTTTAGCATTCATCTGTGTGTGCACGTGTGCATGTTAATTAACCAGACACAGAGAAGGAGAAGGATTTGCACTCTAAGGGATAGCGAAGTGCTGACACCGTATCTCAGACAGAATACTTACACACAAGGTGACCTCTGTGTGAGAGAACACACTTCTAACAAATCACCTCTTTTCAGATGTGAGACTTACTCGCCTGTAGAGACAGCAGCAGGACTTGTGCTAATCTTACTGACCGATTTAAGAGCTGGCTTTTTAGACAATGACCTCCACATGCAGTTACATTATTCGCCACTCATACTATTCTGCTTGCTGTCCTTTTCACAGTATAGATGCAGTTATAGTTTAATTTTTGCCAGTCCTTGACACATCTCATGCTGCAGAATGACTAACAGTTGAGAATAGACATTTATTAGAGATTAGACATTTAGAGAATTGAAAGGCTTTATCTGTACTCAAATTGTTAAAGTGCGCGAGTCTGAAATTTTTAAATAATCTAGCCATTTTAAAACAAAGACATAATTATTCACCAAAAGTGGACATTGCTAAATAGTCCCAGGGTCGGATCTATTCAGTGATATAAACTGAGCCAGAGGTGAATGATTTGTTTTAGTATATACACTAAATGGTAACACAAGAGAAGCAAACTAAAATGAGATTTTTCTGGTTTATTTTTAAAGCATGATATTTTGAAAGGTAGATGAACAATTATGCACTGAAGGCTAGGTGGGTGTTGCTGAATAGTCTCTGAGATGGAATGTCAAGGGAACTATTAAATTCAGCATAATTGTAAGGTTACCAATTCAGAGTAATTGCATAATTGTTTTAGTGTTTACTATGCAGGAACATAAGCAAAAAAGCACACTAAAATGAAATTTTTTCTAACATTTTTTGATTGATGACAGATGTAGGTTACAATTTATTTTTACATACTTTAACCATGACAGGCAGAAGAGCTCTACACGCTTGTTGTCGGCCCAGCAGAGCACAAGTGCTGTGTCAAGGTGTATTTTAACACTCAAAGTCCTAGTATATACTATGTGGAAACACAAGAAAAGATCAAAACAAGATTTTATAATTATGATTATTTCCTCCTTTAAAGCGTTTCAGTGATGCTGCTGCCTGCCTCTACAGTGGCTTACAAAAGTATTCACGCACTTGGCATTTTTTCATATTTTGTTGCTTTACAATCTGGAATTAAAATGAATATTTGGGGGGGGCCTTCATCAGTTACACAACATACCAACAACCAAAAAGAGAGAAAACTTAAGCATTCATAACCATTTACAAGTCAGTATTTTGTAGAGCCAGCTTTTGCAGCAATTACAACTGCAAGTCTCTTAAGGGTCTGTCTCTGTGAGCTTGGCACATCTAACCACTGGGATTTTTGCCCATTCTTCAAAGCAAACCTGCTCCAGCTTCTTCAAGAACTTGCATGTATGGAGAACCATCAATTATTCCCTCAATTTTAACTAATTTCACTATCGTTGAAAAACATCCCCACTTCCATCATCATGCTTCACTGTGGGTGAACACTGATTGTGTTCTTAGAGTGAAAAGGGGTGTTTGGTTGTCGTCAGATAGTGTTTTCCATGATGGACAAAAAGTAAAATTTTTAGACTCATCTGACCAGAGGACCTTCTTCCATATGTTTGAGGAGACTTCCACGTGTTTTGACAAATTCGAAACATGCTTCTTTTTGTTTCTATATGCAATGGCATTTTTCTTGCCATGGTTCCATAAAGCCCAGCTCTGTGGAAAGTCTCCATTGTGGATTTTTTCCACTACTTTGAGGGTTACCTTTGACTCTTTGTTTACCCTCTGATTAATGCCCTCCTTACCCAGTTTGTGCTGCTCTCATTTCTTGCAGCATAGCATATGGCTAAGGCCAAGGAGCAGACTAACAGTCTGATCTGAGCATCTGCTAGCTACATAGAATTGTCACTCAAGGTCAGGGTCAATGCTATTGAGACGGACAGTTGCCTGACCTAAAAAAAAACAAAAAAAAAACTAAATCTAAATCTACAGCCAGCACCTTAAATCTAAACATAGGATTGTTAAATATTAGATCGCTTACATTTAAAGCACTCATTGTTAACGAAATCATTACTGATCAGGAGTTTAGTGTAATGTGTTTAACAGAAACATGGATTAAACTCAAAAGGTATGTAGCACTAAATACGGTTCTATATACAAACATAACATACATCACTGAAAACAATACATTTCTATGCAGTTGATCCCAGTTGATTATTATTTACAAACCCCCAGGGCCAAACTCGAAATTTCTGTACAAGTTTGCAGACTTTATTTGAAACCTGGTTGTTTCTTTAGATAAAGCATTACTTGCTGGTGACTTTAAATATTCATTTTCCTAATCCAGAAGATTGTTTAGAAACAGCGTGTCTATGCTAGTTTCAGTTAATCAGAAGGGGTTAATCAGAATATAATAGGACTCACTCATAATGTTGGTCACACTCTAGATTTAATACTAACTTATTTATTTTGAAATATTTACTGGAAATATAGTCATACTTCAACAGTCAGAAACTATTAGCTAATCTAGCTTGAAATGCATCTTAGTAATAATATATACCCCTTGCCATATTTAACATACTTTTACATCACCTACAGCCCTACTGCACACAATTTCATTAATAATTTCCCAGAATCATCAACTATAAGTGAATCACTGTCAGACTCTACAGAAGCCATCACAGAACAGAGACGGCACATATTAAGGTGGAATTGTCTAATGTTGGCCTCTAACCTGGGCTGTGTCTCCTTGATTGTGATACTTGACCTTAATGCAGCTTTTGATCATACTACTTTCATCATATCAAATTTTGATCATAGCTTTGGAGTTTTTTGATCATAATAATCTTCTTGATAAATTAGAAAATGTGGTTGGAGTAAAGGGAACAGCCCTCTCCTGGTTTAGGTCTTTGACTGACCATTATCAGGTTGTAGATGTAAATGGTGACTTCTCTGTATATACTAATGTTAAATTTGGTGATCCACAAGGTTCTGCCTTAGGCCTGCTGCATTTTTTCCTATACATGCTCCCTTTGGGTATTATTATTTTAGAACATGGTATTAGTTTCCACTGTTATGCTGATGACACACAGTTGTATATTTCAGCAAAGCCAGTAAATGATCTTGGTGTGATTATTGACCCCAGTCTTTCAACTGAAGTTTTACTCGGATATCCTTCTTTCATCATGCTAAAAAAGAAACATGACGCCACTGCATGATGCCAAAAACTTGTTCCTTGAGATTAGATTATTGTAATGTGTTACTGTCTGGATGTTCTAACAGGTACATAAACAAGCTCCACTTAGTCCAGAATGCATTGGCAGGTGTCCTTAGAGCCAGAAGATATGAGCATATTACCCTTATCTTATTCACATGCACTGGCTCCCAGTTAAATGTTGCGTTGAAATTGTTGGCAAACATTTGTAGTTTAGGATCCAGCACCCCTACTTAGATCAAAAGATGCAGGCTACTACTTATTATGACCTTTTACAATAAAGACTACTCCGGGGGCGAGCTTTCACTTAAAAAGACTGGATGGAATAGCTTTACAATTTATATTTGGGAGTCAGATACGTTGTTACTGTTTAAGACTAGACTGAGAACATACGTGTTTAGTTAGGCATTTTGTTAATAGCTTTCTATTAGGTAAAGGAGCAGATCTAAGGGTTTTCAGGCACAGAGAGTTCTGGAAAGTGGGATGTTTGGAAGCAGTTGCTCCTCCACTCTCACATAACTCTAGTTATGCTGTCATGGTCATTCATGCCAGAGTCCCTGCTTTTACGCAGCACTGATTAACTCTTTTCTTTAACCATTACACTGTTATGAGCATACCTAAGAACCTCCTTCTCTCTCCTTGCTGTTTTTTACATTTTTTTGATGCTGATCCTTCTGCTCCCAAACCTTGTGATTCATCCTGATGTGCTACTGCTGGTTAGTGTTCTCATCTTAGAAGCCCCTCGTTCCTGCTGCTGATGTTCCATATGGTCCTAAATATACACTCAAACAGTGAAGATGACTTTCCACTGCTGGTGATATAAACTCTTTTACTAAAAAAGATTTAGGACTACAATAACCATTACACCTATAAGATAACCAACTAGACTTCATGTTAAATTATAGTGAAGTTTCTGCTACATGGTTTGTATTTTAATCTGGTTTCACCCAAATGAGGAAGGGTTTCTCTTTTGAGATTAGATCCTCTCAAGGTTTTTCCCTTGTGTTGCCTGGGGGAGTATTTTTCTTAGCACTATCGCCATAGGCTTGCTTATTCGGGATGTATAGGATTTAGAGAGAAATTTTTAAAATAAAATTTCAATTATTTACCAAATTTGTAAAGGTGCTTTGCAACAATGTCAATAGTAAAAAAAGGGCTTCACAAATAAAACTGAATTGAATTGATATGATGGACAGCGGTCTACAGGCAGGTTTGTTGTTGTTGTGCCATATGCTTTCCATTTTGCGATAATGGATTTAATGGAGCTCCTTGGTCTTCATGGTGTCGCTTACTTAAAGATGCCTCTTGATTAGTGGTGTTGCTGACACTGGGTCCTTTCTGTATATATATATATATATATATATATATATATATATACACACTGAGATCATGTGACATTTAGCTTGCGCACAAGTGGTTCATCATTCATTTTCTGAACCGCTTAATCCTAATTAGGGTCACGGGGAGGCCGGCGCAAGTGGACCTTATTTATTGAATGATGTGACTTCTTAAGATAATTGGTGGCACCAGATCTTACTTAGGGGCTTCATGGCATAGGAGGTAAATACATATTCATCACTTTTCAGTTTTTATATTTTTCCCCCCATTTCGCTTCACCAGTATGGACTATTTCATGTAGGTCTATTACATAAAGTAAAAAAAAAAAAATCTTTTAGATTACAGGATGTACGGCAATAAAAGACAAAAAATGGCAAGGGGAAAACCTTTGCAAATCTAGCTCTAATTAAGTGAATAATAATAGCATGATTCAGAAATAGAACCACCATTTCCAGAAAAAGTGTAGACTAACCATTAACACTGAGGTTGCTGCTATGAGCCTGGATGGCTTTCTTGACTTTTTCCACATACTTCAAGATGCCTGCCAAAGGCACTCTGCTGTCCTCAGAGTATGCAGTGATCAGCATGGATGGATAGATCTGGAGCACAGAAGATACAATGAATGAAAGAATGTCAAAAGACATTCAGGTTGTCATTGGTAAAGTGTGTATTACCTGAGGAGTAATATTATGACAGGGACAGTAAGAGGCAATATTGTCCCAGTCCTGGGTGTATGCAAGCGGGTCACCCCACTCCTCTCTCTCCTCTACTGTTAATGGCAGCAATGAGTCTTGCATGGTGCTAAGAACATCCAAAAAAGGTGCCTAAATGGACAAAAATGTATATATATCTATACACACACTGATGTGTCAGATGAAGTGAGCATAGATTATCTTGATACAGTGGCACTTGACGAGTAGAAGGATGTATGAGGCAGAAAGTGAACAATAAGTTCTCAAAGTTAATGTGTTGGAAGCAGGAAAAATGAACAGCTGCTCAAGGATTTGAGAAACTTTGACAACGGTCACACTGTGATGGTTAAATGATTAGGTCTATTCATCTCCAAAACAGCAGGTGTTGTGTGCCGTACCATATGGGGCCACCTAGCTGCAGAATATTCAGGTAGTGTTGATGTTACCTGACTGTCCTGCAGCTAGGCAGCCCCGTACTGACACCTTTCTAATATAGCCAGTATTAGGTTCAGCAGTTTGTGCTACAGTAGCTCTTCTATGGGATCAGTCCAAACATACTGGCCTTCATCCCCACACACATTAAAGAGCTTGGGGACACATGATGCTCTTGCCATTTCACTGATTGCCCTTCCTTTTGTAGTTGCTTACATCTGCATACCAGGAACACCCCACACGACCTGCAGTTTTGAAGATTAATAGACCCAGTCATTTTGCCATCACAATGTGGCTCTCATCAGTCATTCAGATCCGGCATTTTTCCTGCTTAAAACACATCAACTTCTGCACTTCCAGTCAAGATGCAGCTTATATTTGAAGGGAGCTGTTTGGAAATTTTCATCGTTCTATATTCCATACAGAACTTTTCACAAGTTTGAAATTTGACAAGACAGTCAACGGACCTGAAATATGTAAATTGCACCCTAATGTTACTGGTGTTATTTATAGGTTGTCATGCAACATAATGCAGTTCTTACCAGATTATTAAAATCAAACAATCTAAGTGATTAATGTTTTGCTTCTGAGCATGTTTGGTGGTTTGGAAATTTGAATGCCACTTTATTTTGATGCAAAATTGGAGTTTTTTTTTAATCATAGTGATAACCAGTAAATAATATGACTACAAAATAAAAAAAGGTCTGTTTGAATATTAGGTTGCTGTTTAATAGCTATTAGTCCTGTAAAACAGGTAAGACTGTTTTAATTCTGTACAATGAAAAGTACAGATAATTAGTATACACGAGACCTTTACAGTGACAGATAAATCCATACTTTTAGCACAGCATGTGATAGATTTGCTGTATCCTGGGTAATCCAAAACACCAAAACACAGACTAGCAATCCATAGATAAACTCAGAGAGGAAATGTTGAAAGGAAATAACTCTACTGTGGTATTTTTATGTCTTCTGACAAATTGCTCCATGATATTGTAATTCACCTGCAGGAGGACGGCTCTGAGGAGGTGAGGATATTGGTTGCACAGTGCACCTGCTAGAACAGCTCCTGCACTACGTGCAGTGAGGGCAGTTAGTGCAGCCTGGGACACACCTGACTGGAAGAGAGTTTGAATACAAGCAGCAAGATCCTCCACTCCATTCTGCTTGTGCTGCAAACACCCTGCTCGGTGCCAGGCCAGACCACATTCAGCACCACCCCTATTTAATAACACACACACACGGATTTGTTATTATTGCTGACATTTGTATGAAAATTTGTTTCAAGATACTAAACTAGTTTTAAGTATTAAGCTGGTCTTACATTGATTTTTCACACAACACCATATCGTAACTATTGTTGCAAGTTAACCTGTGTTACACTGCCTTAATTATTCATCATCATGCAAGTCAAAACTTGCAAAGTGTTGCAGAGCCCAAAGGTTACCGGAAAAATCTCCCAGCGACGTTACACAGGGATTGAATTTTCTCACAACAATCTTGCTTGTACCATGTAATGCCAGCTTTATAACCTTTCAAGACCTTACAGGCCTTTTGAGACTCTACATTGTACTCATGCCTGAAGCATGAGTGGTACGATAGTTCAGTACCTGACGTGGCAGTAGGCCAAAGCCCAGTTGTCCTCTAGCAGCAGTCTCTTCTCGGGACTGAAGGCCATGTTGAGGTCCAGACCGTAAGCACCATATACATGGAGCAAGAGTGGAACGTCACTCAGATCAGCCAAGGATTTTGTGTGAAAAAGTGTCAAAGGCACCGCAGTCCCATCCTAAACACAAATTCATATTCGATATATTATGATATACAACATACACTATATTGCCAAATGTGTGGCACAAAAGTGTACACCTGAACAATCACACCCATATGTGTTTTTTGTGCAGTCCACTGTTGTTATTATGACAGCCTTCTCTCTTCTGTGAAGGCCTTCTAACTAGATTTTGTGTGATTATGGGGATTTATGCTCATTGTGGCACATAAGCAATAGTGAAGTCACAAGTCAAAAGTGAATCTCTTCACCTCAAACCAGGACAAATCAATGTCCTGCTTTGAGCACTGGGGCAATGTCATGCTAGAACATGTTTGGGCCTCTTAAGCTGCTTTTACAAGGGCAATGGGAACAAGTTGCACTTGAACAAACTGCACCCAGCGCAAGTTGCGCCCACTTTACTATGTGTTTACACTGTCACTTTCAATTTGATACCAGGCCAGAAGCTAGAGGGAAAAATCGTAAGCACGCTTATCAGTGATTAGAAACAAAATGTCAGGCGAGGATGTAAGGCGTGCTTTTCCATTTTTCAGTGATTACAAGGCCCTAGCAAGCAAAAGGAACATCAAAAGATCATAAATATAAGTCATTTCAGAATTTTCAAGAACACCAACAAACGGAGAGAATCACACTTTGTGTTTATGGCAGTAATTCCTCTCCTTGTCCAACTGGTAGGCTTGATAGTGTGGAGATAACGCAACCTACTGAAGAAGAGCCGCCCATTAGCCACAAAACGACCGAATAACCTGGATGGCACACATGTAACCCCTCCTACTTCACACTGATTGTGTTCAGACAAGTTATGCCAGGAACAGAATGTTCTGAAACAAGTTGGGCTGCCTCAAAAAGTGGAGCAAGTTGTACTCAGTGGTGACACGTGGCTCAGAAACAAATTGTTTTTACATGGGCAGTTGCGTCAGGCAACTTGTTCCAGGCACAAGTGCCTGTGTAAATGCAGCTTTAGGTCAGTTAAGGAAAAATTCCTTATGTTACAGTGTACATAGACATTCACAGTTGCATTCTTAATACACCGATGGTGTCCACAAGCATTTGTCCATATAGTCAATGTATATGTGAAAATTTTTTCCTCACATGACTGTGACTGAGCATACATTTACTCTGGACATTATACGGTAAATTTCTGTATTGGCCCTAGTGAACTAAGAAATGTGGGTTGCTTGTGTGTGTGAGACACACAGAAAGCAATGTGTATGTGTCTTAAACCAGTGTTTAACTTCAGTCTTAAGCAATAAACCGACCAGATTGTGGATCCCTAAAAGTGAACTCTGTCACACCGTTGCAATATATACTTGAATAGAGACCTGGCTGATGGCCTGCAGGCGGGTGATGTGACACTCAGAGGGGACAGTGTGTTGAAGCACTTTTTCACAGGAGAGGGGTTGCTCATCCATAGGAGATAAGAGGTAGCGGGCAGGGGGATGAACTGGGGAGGACAGGAGGAAGTGGAACACATTTCTCTTCAACGTGTCAACACGTTCAATCTCTATGGATCCAGCCCAGGGTGGTAGCTATGGTAATAATAATAATAAAAATAAATAAATAAATAAATAAATACAAAAAAAGCTATCACCTCATCCAAGCCATAGCAAGAGTATTCTACACATCAAATTTAATTTGTTGCTAAAACATGCTTTTGATAAAGTTAACTATTCTGGGAAATTTTATGAATGTGCATTTTTGTGTAACTTAGAATAAATAGCACTACATTTATTTATTATATTATTTCAGTCATTAATAAAAATAAGGAAAAGTTCAAAAGTCTGACATCACACTTATAAGATTCAAACAGCTATCATATAAAAGTCAAGAAATTAGTTTTTTTATACACAGTAACAGTATTGCACTGAGAAGACCTTTAAATGACTACACTCACATGGTGAATGGCTATGTTCTTAGGAGTTTTTAATGGAAAGGTCTGCAGGTGGAGTTGACCCTGAGGCCCCTTCAGTGTGAACACACAGTAGTCTGGTAACATCTCCATGTCTTTAATGACTGCTCCAGGTCTGGGGCTGAACATAGGCTCCCAGTAGCACATAGTAGAAGAAGAGAGTGGGGTCCTCAGCAGCTTCAAGAATAAACCATAGCAACATAAAAATTATACACACCTGCAGAGTTTAAGCCTAGGAAAAAATTCTAAATGCTGCCTTTCTGAAATTGCAGGCTGCGATAACAAAATACTATCTGTATACTTTGACACCACAGACTACAGAAAGAAAGAAAGGAAGGAAGGAAGGCACACACACAAACACACACACACACACACACACATACACACACACACACACATATAGAGATAAATATGTATATATTTGTACATACACACTCTCATATACACACACCCCCAAACACACTGTCATATACACACTCTCATACACACACCCCCAAACACACT
>JBCNYH010000027.1:40531358-40547694 GCA_039654325.1 Tandanus tandanus | reverse complement strand
GTGTGTGTGTGTGTGTGTGTGTGTGTGTGTGTGTGTGTGTGTGTGTGTGTGTGTGTGTGTGTGTGTGTGAGAAAACACAATAACAACTATTATATACTTAGCACAGGGAGACAAACGTGGTGGCACTTTTTAGTATCTGTGTAAATACAGCATGTGGTCAGCCATTTTACTAACTTTCATCCAACTTTGATTTTATTTGGGTACTTCAGTGACTTCCAATGACCTCTTACACTGTCTGAGATTTTTGTTGTTCAAATCCACATTTTTTGCTCTGCTTATTGTAATTAGGTAATTAAACAATTCTTTTGATTTCGATTTAGTATTCAACATTGCATTCTTAAGATTAACTGATCAGGGTCAACAGCATCATTTCACTGGGTTTCTTATGTAAACAGGGCTGGGTGATATGAACTATTGGGATATTTTGGACATTTTCACAATAGTAAAACATATTAAAATATGTATATATTATGCTTTAAAAATGTTCAGAAACATGAATTATTATAATATATAATTGCGTGTGCTTTTTTCTTTAGCTTCTTCTGTGTATCATGTTAAATTATACAGACTCTATTGATATATTCATGAGGGTAAAAACACTAAAGCTACCAGTTAATTTTTGAAGGAAAAATTGCAATACTCAAGATATTTAGTTGGCTTATAATATGAATGGTCATGTCACAATATGATAACATATTGAAATATTGCCCAGTCCTAAGTGACAAGGTAACAATTTATATATATAATTTATATTGTTTGCATTAATGTCTCCCATGTAAGATTCTTTTGTTGTCTTGTCCACTAAACATACACTTGACTAACGCTGTTGTGTATCTATTTTGTTCCAATATATATAGACTACGCTATATGACTAAAAGTATGTGCACATCTGACCATCACACCGAGCATTAGGGGTTAACCAGTACTGTTTTTTCAGGGCTGATTATTATTAGTTAATGAGGCAGATGACCGTTATTTTGATACTGATATGTATTTACAGTGAAAATTAAAATCTCAATTTTGAAAAATGAGCTCCCTGAGGATCAAATAATAACAGATCACAAATATCCAAAACTAAGGAAGTTAACATTTTAAATAAAGCATCTGTTAAAAATTATTATTCAATCAATAATATTTTCTCTTTTCTGATTGATGGCGAGCTACTAATTCTTGGTGTCCTTCTATGAGCTGACTTATCAATCATTCATATCTGATCAATTGAAGATATCATATATATCATGTGAGATAGATCAGCTTTACCCCATGACAGTCAGCTCCACTCATAGAAATAGAATAGATACACAGTGTGTGGTCTGGATTTAGGCTGCAAATAAGTCCTGGTAGCCAGTATCGTGAAGTCATGCTCTGCGGTTGGGTGCACGAATTGTATTGTAAGTGCTATACTGTATGGTTCAGTACTGTATACTGTACTAGCTTATACACCAAATCTCTATAGTTAGCCGGTGATATGGGATTATTTAGACTCAATTTAGTTTTTTGTAATTAATTTTATGAATGTGTAACACAGTTGTACAATCATTAAAGCAAAGTTTGTAAACAGTCAACAATCTGTAGGTACAATAATAACCTGTAGGTACATTTTATATCAGGATACATGCGACTGAAGATCCCACTGTTATTTATATGGGAAAATGGAACGCTGAGCCACACAAAGGTAAAAAATTAAGCATGACACCGATATGATAGTTATAGGAGCAAGAGAGTAGCAAATTGAGCCAGAGATGAAATCTCTAGGTTTCATAGTTGCTGAGAAATTAACAGAAACCAGTGCATCAATGACTGACAGTGAGTTGTTTATATCAGACTTTTTTGCGACTACTGGAAGTCTCCACTGATTGGCCATGGTGGCCATAACTAATCCTATTGGATGCAAGGTCTAATTCTTTAAAAATTAAAATATGTTCCTCCCATCAAATACTTTAATTCCATATTTTGCTCCATATTTCCATGTAATTTGTATAGGATGAATCAGAAATGGCGTTAGCGGAGAATAGCATGCTGTCTGCTAACTCTTGCTGTTAACTGGAAAACCGGGCAGGCTTTTCATTATGGAATTAGTTCACAAGTGTGGAGGACTGTAATATTTTAACTTGAGAAACATCAGTTGCTTTACCTTCAATCCCTGGCAACAGCCCATGCTCCACCGAAATTCTCATCAAACTCTTCTCCTCCCTGTGGCATCACACTGTGCTCCTGTTGTGTGAGTGAAAGCAAGGCTTCAGCATTGATTGCCCATGACTCGTGTGACATCTAGCTAATAACAGATTGTTGTGGGCGGACATTAAATGAAGCAGCTGTTTGTGAGCAAATGGCCCAGAGGAAGAGCGAACTTTGTAATTACTTAATAATATCAGTGATTAATAAAATATAACATCCACTCTTCATGGTAAGGCTTTTCACTGGATCCTGTAGTGTGGTTGTTGGATGTATGCTCATTCAGCTACAATATTAGTGAAGTCAGGCTCTGCTAGTGGGTCAGGTGGCCTGAGGTACAGTCTGCATCTCAGTTCATCTGAAAGATGTTCAGTGGGGTTGAGGTCAGGGCTCTGTGCAGATTACTTGGGTTCTTCCACACCAACTTTGCCAATCCATATCTTTGTGGTCCCTCCTTTCTGAACTGGGGCATTAGCATGTTGGAACAAGTTTGGACCCCTGAGTTCCACTCACTTACTCACTCACTCATTTGCAGAACCACTTAATCCTGTTAGGGTCGTGGGGAAGCTGAAGCCTATCTCAGCCGACATTGAGTGGCCGACATGCACACACAACCATTCACACTTACACCTGGGGGCAATTTGGAGAACATTTAAACTCCACACAGAAATGCTTAAGTCCGGGACTCGAACCCAGAACCTTCTTGTAGTGAGGTGGACATGCCAACCACTATGCCACCGTGACACTCCCCTGAGTTACAGTGAAGTGAAATTGTAATGCTGCAGGATAAAAACTCATCTTATTCAACTGTGTGCTTCAAAATTTGTGGCAGCAGTTCGGGGAAGGGCAGGCATGTGTGTGATGTTCAGCTGCCAGGACAGTTTGGCCATATAGTATATATCAAGGGATGACAATAAAACTTTAGTCAAACAAACCCCAAAGTATAACATTTCCACCACCACGCTTGACAGTTGGAATGAGGTTCTTCTGTTCACATACATAAGTACATATGTACTGTGATTGAGGCCAAACAGGTCTGTCTTTGAGTCGTCTCTCCAGAGGACAATATTCCAAAAGACCTTGTTGTATATGTTCATTAGGAAAGTTTTGCTCCAATGTTGTTTTGTTTTGCAGCTTAAAGGCTTTTTCCTGGTACATCTCCCATGCTAGTCAAATTAATCCAATCTCTTACTGATTGCAAATATATGTACTTTTCACACCAATAGTTGACACTTTGGCAGATGTTTGAAGACAGTAGTGGATGATTGATCCCTGACAGATTATTTTCCTTCAGTGTTCACTCAGGAAGCGACAAGCGGCACACTTGCTGCTGAGCGACACGCAGCATCGCCTGGCAAGAGGGGCGAATCGCCTCACCTCTCAGCTCTTGTTGCCTAGGTAACTCCCTCGCATGTTTTCCGCTTCGAAATCTTTCTGAATGAAACTGAGTAGCACCACGCTTTCCTGCAGCAGGTCCGTGAAAGCTTTTATTATTATTATTATTATTATTATTATTATTATTATTATTATTATTATTATTATTGTTATGTTATATTGTTTGAGTTTATTTTAACTCATCATCATATATAGATTATTATTATCATTATCACACTGCGAGTGTCGAACGGAGACTCTTGTACACCATGAACTGAGAACAGTTCACTCTCCTCACCATCTGTGCTCTCTATTTGAGAAAGAATCCTGCGGTGTTCACCCAATGGTTCAAGCCCGGTATCATCACGGGGAGAATCATAGCCTTGTGCAGGAGCTCCGTTTAAATGGAGTACACTTTTAGCAGTACTTTATTCTGAATTGCACACAGTTTTTAATCTACTGATTAATTTATTTTTGTTAAAATGTAATTATTAACACGATTCAGTTAGAAAAGACATTAGCAAAAACATGCACTTGAGTTACTACCCAACCCACATAATGTACATTTCATGTAGCTCTAAATAAACTTGTATATAAATATAATCTCACGGGAAATGCAGACCGTTTCAGAAATGTGGACCCAGGCATCACGTATCAGGTTATTATCCTCATAAAATTTCTGTGTGCAGTCAGAAAGTACAGGATATTTTCACACGACTATCATAAGCTCCTCTTCCATGTTGATGTGAGTGGGACATTTAAACTCGTATTCATGGTTTTCACACGGAAACAATACGGCAAACTCCTTATATGGAGGCATCTGTCAATCAACAGTATCTTTAAACTGTGATTGGTAATCGCGTATCACATGAAAGTTCAGCTTAGATAAACTCTGCACCTGCCCACTTTTTGTTGTGCGAGAAAATTTCGCCTCTTATCGCCTCTATCACATGCGAGCATTGACTTTGCATGGTTGCTTGTCCTTTCCTGTGTGAATGAGGCTTTACAGTGGAGTAAATTTTATTTTTTTCTATTTAGAGATCTTTTAGAATTTCTTGCCAGACACTGTGCTTTTTTTTTAAACTTGAAGGTATGCGTACATTTTCCATATTCTCTGATATGTTTTTGTTCACTTAAATCATGAAAATTATTAAAAATATATTATGTGATGGAGTATACTCTTAGAGGCCATAACATAAAGAAAAAATGGGTAGAGTAAGAATTTGAGTGATTATGGCAAGGGCTGAATTGTGATGGCTAGATGACCGAGTCAGAGCACCTTCACAACGGCAGCTCTTGTGTGGTGTACCTGGTATGCAGTGGTAAGTGCTTATCAGAAGGAAACCAGTGGACTGGAAACAGTGTGATGGGTGCCCAAGGCTCATAAATGCGCATGTGAAGTGAAGGCTATTATGTCTGGTCTGATCCCACAGAAGAGTAACAAAACTAAAACACAAAAAAAAAACCTGCTGAAACTGTTAATGTTGACTATGATAGAAAGGTTGAGAACGCACAGTGCATTGCAGCTTGCAGTGTATGGGGCTGTCTAGCCGCAGACCAGTCAGATGGTTTAATGTTATGGCTGATCGGTGTGCATGCACATGCACCTGGCCATCCACATGATGTTACAGCAAGTGCAGAATGGATTATGAACATCTTTCTATCACTAATTAGTGTCGACATCCTGACCCAGCTTTTCTTATCTCCAGTATACTTGATCTCGCACTCTCTCTCTCTCTCTCTCTCCCTCACACACACACACACACACACACACACACACACACACGCGCACACACACGCACACACACTCTTCATGTGGCGTGTAAGAGGAAACCCATGGTGTACGACAAACTGGGACATCACTAATCAATGAGAATCATTTAAGCCAATTCTCTTTCAGGCCACAATACCCAACGTTTTGCTACTCAATTCAAAACAAAAGACTTATTCACTTTTCCAGTCTAATAATGCACATACTACTCACTGTGTGTGTGTGCGTGTGTGCGTGTGTGCATGTGTGCGTGTCTGCGCGCGTGTGTATGTGTGTGTGTGTGTGTGTGTGTGTGTGTGTGTGTGTGTGTGAGAGAGAGAGAGAGAGAGAGAGATAGAGAGAGATGATTGGAATTAAAATGATTCTAACAAGTTTAACCTATTCTAACATATTCTCTCCAAAAAGTACAGTTAGTTTGGGTTGAGTGTGGATTTCAGTAAGTTAATAGTTAATAGTAATAACATGCAGTGTTTCACATTTAATATTCCAGTTTAATGTACTCACCACAATACTTACTGTTTATTGAAAATGTGCAACAAATTAAAGGAAAGTACATGGACAGGTTATAACATTCACTGCTTAAAAAAAATCTAGTTTGTACTCTCCAGCTACCATCTGCTGAAAACAAGCAGGATTTTTCAGTTGGTGAAGTTTATCCTGCTTTTCTATCTAAACTTAGAATAATATAAATATTTTTACCGCTGCCTAAAAGTGGAGCTCCTAAAATGTTTGCATTTATTTCCGGTAAAGAAACAGTCATAATATAACTTACTATCTTTTCAGTGGAATTCAAAAACTTATTTTTCCTCAAGAAGAAAAAACACTGACTAAGACGAACATTTTCTCGAAGTACAAGTGCACGGCAGCGGCTCGTGTGTGTTGGGTTGCCCGTGTGGAGACGTGAGCACGGACGCGACAACAAAATCGAGCTCATGGCTTTGGAGCTCTGGAGCTTTGCTATAAAATGTGAAATAATATTAATATTAAAATTAATAATATTAATATTTTATATATATGTATATATATATAATATTAATATTAATATTAAAAATAATAAATATTTTATTTATTTTATTTTTTTTTACTCCTTTCACTTATATAGTTTTATTCTTACTTGTATTTTATCTCAATGCTAAATTTATGTGCAATATTTGTTTCTTAAATGCAATTTTGAGGGGGCTCTGAGACCAAGAATTTCATTGCCAGTAGTGATGTTTCATTGTTACCTGTATATGACTAATAAACTTGAAACTAATACATGTTATTATCTACCTTACTGAGATCCACACTCCAACCCAAACTAAACGCAGATAGCATTAACACAAATGGATATCATGTAAACACTGCACTGAATGTTACAATCAAACACAGTACAAACATATAGAACTGCGCAAAGCAGAGTGTGAAATAAATAAGGGGAAAAAATAAGCTTACATCTCCAACAGCTTTGAGTTTAATCACTGTTAGTACAGACTGGGTTACTGTTACTGGATAACACAGACAGTCATGTTAACTGTTTACTGATACACATTAACATCATGCTACAGCAACAGTCAAGCAACAGTCATGCTTTTGGGAGAGAGAGTATTACTCTAGATTAATCACTGTTTCCTTAGCGGATTGGTAGCTCAGATGTTTAGGAAACGTGTTGGTTCATGAAAGGTTATTTTAACACATGGTATCGGGTTTGAAACCCACTGCGCTTTCTTTAACTGTCTTACAGTTTAAAAATTAATAAATGAATCTGCAGAAGTAAGGTAAATGTTGGCAGAAATAACGATACAAAGGTGAGAATAGATCACAATTATCTATTCTTATTCTATTATCTAGGCTTATTTTGCAGGACATTTCGGACCTTGGAGAGTGTGTGGCTCTGTGTTTTTGTGTGTGCAGGTTGTTTTGCCCCTTCAGTTTTTCCCTCCCCAGTTTCAGTACTTAGCTAAATTTGTCCACAGTTGTGTTTCTCTCTCTGTGTGTGTGTGTGTGTGTGTGTGTGTGTGTGTGTGTGTGCACACACACAAAAGCCTTGCATCAAGTTCAATTAGTAGGTACTGTGCTGTTCACTAAAAGGGGGCTATGCTATTAGCAACCTTTCTAAGGACCACTGCATCCTCCACCAGGCAATCAGATCACTCAAGAGCCTCTTTCCCCTGGCATGACCCAATCTGTACGCCCGCTTGTGGGCAAAGACCCCCCCAAACTATCTAGTGGCCCTCTCCAGCCCTTGCACCAGCCAGCGGCTAACCCTGAGCGTCCTTCACCTTACGCATGAGAAGAAAAGCAAGGTCGTGAACATGGAGAAATAAAGAAGGAATTATTCTCCCTTCAACTGAGGTGAAGCATCCCGTTTAGTGGCTCGTCCAGAGAAGCCGCAGAGACCCAAACCTATTTCTCTGACCATTGCATTTGATCTACACATTACTCTACTGTAGAAAATATAGACAGAAAAATGACTAGTGAGAGAATATATAACTTATGTGTACATGGGTGTAATATTTGTATAGAATTTTTTTTTATTGCATGAAATGGTAAACAGATTAAACTGCCTTTTCCGGGCAGTAACTTCCGAATCATCTGAGGCACTTGCCTCAAACTGGGTGGACATGTGTAGGGTGGTAAGTTGTCGTGTTGCGCACCATTAGGTCACTGTGACTTTGACCTTTACCTTTGACCCCACTTAAAAGAAAAAGCTTGTTTGTACCGTACTTCCTATAAGCTTAGCTTTACATATACCAATCTAGGCATACATCTTGGGACGGGGAAGTGCTGCATACCAACATTAGGTCACTGTGATTTTGACCATGACCTTTTGCCCCCACTTAAATGCACTTCAGTCAGTCATTCAGTGATAGTTGCCATCATAATGGTATCTATTTCAGCCTGGAATTAGATTTTTTCATTCCTGAACACCACAGCCTAGCTCTGCTACTTTTTCCGAAAGCCCAGTTTAAGTGATTTCGAAAGTGGGAGTGGTATTGGTTTTGGGTCAGCATTTTCACTGGAAACAGCAGAGGGCTCTAAAAATTTGAACTACTTCTTTAATGAGAGCCAGATTAAAGTGTCTATTCTACTTGAGTAAAGTAGTGAAAGTGAGGACATTGCAGTGCAGTACAGGCAAGATGGAGAAAAATGTATGACTATAATTGGTTAAAAGAAAACTGTAGAAGTAATATTGAAGATTTTTTAATGGTCTTTTGTAAATATTGATGTCAGAGAAAGAGGGAGACAGTTGGAGGAATCCACACACACAAACATGCTCATGTACAGTCAGTAATAACAGTGGGCTGGCTCTATTACTCCCGCAGTCAGAGTGCTAAGTGCTTTCTTGGTGTCGCTTGAGGATCGATGGCCAGTGCTGTGTCACAGTGAATGTGGCCTTACCAAACAGCCTCAGGGTCACAGGTCACCCGAGCCAGACAGTCCACATGGTTGGGGGAAAGGCAAATGTCCATCGATACATATGGTCCAGCTGAGTGCTAATGCTCTACTGCTGCTGAAGCATCCTGCCCCCCAAGGACCTTTATACACACACACACACACACACACACACACACACACACACACACACACTTCATGTACTCCTCATACTTTGCAGTACATTAACAGATAGGTACATGCTGCGGTTCAAAACAGCAAGTGAGGCACATAAATAGGAACTGACAGTAGAGTATGCGCCTTAGAAATGCGAAATTTATGTTGATTACTTACACACCAAAACGAGCACTAGTTAATTGATCCTGGAATGGCAGCAAGGTCAATCATCCCTGCACTCAAACACGCAGACACTTTCAGTCAGTTACGCCCTGTCTCACACAAGCACACCAAAACCCCACATTTTTGGCATTGCCACCATAAACACAAGCAGTTTTCCTTTTTAGCGCTCTAGTGTAAATGTGCAGGGTTGCAGTTTATGTGTGTTTAGACTGACAGAGCAAGTGAATCAGCAGTGCTCATGTCAGAGCTTAGATCAGTACAGGGATGTCTCAACTGATACATCACCCAAGGCACTATTTTGTTTATTATTTTCCCTCATTTTATCCCCATTTTGGTCACAGGCCAATTTCTACTGACTGTTTAGCTCTCTGCTATTGTATGCCGCCAACAAATTGAGGAGGGTGAAGGCTAACATGCACTTCCTCCAAGACTGCCAACCACGTTTTTGAACTGCGATATACATAGCAGCACAACCCACTAAGGAGAGAGCTGTCAGTATTCTTCCACATACAAGTGACAACAGATGCCTGTGATTAGCTAGCAGGAGCATACCATCCTTTTCTGTTGCATCACTTGGCATACAAGGCAGTATTTTTTGTTGTTGTGGGGACTATGATAGTGGTATGTTTGTGGTGTGCCCATACAAGCACGGGATAAGACCATCCATAACCAAAATGATTACATAAGTGTACAGCTTATTATTGATTGTATACCATTCAAATCTTGATATAGCTATATACATATATATATCATATATAGATATGATGGCAGAGTGGGTGGCATTTCTGTCTCACAGATCCAGTGTAGATGGTTTAATCTTGGGTTGTGCGAGTAATAAAGTAATGTGGTGTTTGTGTGCATATTCATCATACGTCCTTGTGGGTTTCTTCTGGGTTTTTTTTTTTTTGGGTGGGTGGGCAGTGATGTACATTGCCTGATGTTGCACATCAGAATATATTGTTGGACAGTGTTTAACTTATGACGCACATTTGACATGGCGTTGTTTCTACAAACTTAGAAATGCCACAATATTAATTTCCATTCAGAGCTGCAATAACTGTATCTCTGCGAAGAGTAGTGGATACTGTTTTCACACGCTGTCCGCTGCCGCCGCATCTGCCGCAGACACTTCTTGCTAACACTCTAGCAGTGCTGGTTTTCAATGGATTTATTTTATATTTATGTTGAATGGTCCCTATACGGCACGTCCTACCATCCTATCGCAGCTGGGTCACCTTTCAAGGTCACAGAGGTCAGTTCATCAAAAATGCACATTAACACTCTAGAGGGTGCATTTTGTTTTCAGATTTGTTTCCAATTCATACCAGTTATACTTAGTGTCAAGGTCTTCAAACCTACTGAAACTGCTTCACCTTGACCTAATTTCAATGTCACAGGGGCCATATGAAATTTGCACATGGTCATGTAAAAAGTCAGATATGTCAAATTTGCACAGGATTGTTTGTTATTTATATCAGATATGCCTATGGACATGCCTGTTAATCTGGTAAAAACTAGTTTTCAAGGTCACAGAGGTCAAAATGAGTGAAAAGTTACATACACTCCAGCATATCGAAATAATAATACATTTGCTTTTACTCAGGCATTACCCCACGGCACGCCCTACCAGCCTAGTGAAACTGAGTTAATCTAGATCTACCCAGCTAATTAAAACTATACCTTGTGCTTTTTGCTTTGCTGTGAAAACTCCTTTGTACTAGCATGAAGGGGTTTTTTTCTCAACAGAGACTTGTTAAGGACTCATACACTGTTTGGATGTAAAGTCAGAATGCAAGGAAAGAAAATCTATTTGTTAAATGTGACCTCGTGTCACCTGTTTAGTGATGCATGGCTTATTGATGGTGTAATGGTTAAGCTTCAGAAGTCACTTATTTCACAGACAGATTCTCTACCTTCAGTAAAATTGAATATGGAATTTGTAGAAGTATTTGTACTCATTCCAACTCTGTGTGTGTATGCGTGTGTTTTTGTTTGTGCATAGAATACAGAGCTAAAGGCCATTAAAGTGTTCTTGCATGTAATAGCACTTTAATGTTATCACTCGCTCCTTCTGCAATATGACCGTCATCTCATAGATTTCAGCCCCTTCTTTCAATCACCCTCTGTTTTCTATTCTTGTTTAATTCCTCTTCTTTGATGACCTTCAGCTAAAGAATATTGTGGAAGTGCTCTCCTTCACAGGCCACGCACACTTGCACGATATGTGCTTCCTCTTATATACAATTGCTCCTAGAGGATACTGGAATGGATTCATGTTTTCAAAACATCAAGTGAGCCAGAGACACAGATTATCAACTTGGCTGCCTTTCATCAGTGGGTTGATTCATGGTCAGGGTTGTCTTTTTAAAATTATACAAGGGAGCCCTTTAAGTAGGCACTTGCATACTTTATGACTGTCTCTTGTTTATTGTTGTATAGAGGAAGAGTAGTCACAGCTACAGTAGTGAAATCTTTTCTCAATTCTGTTAGTGTTATCAGAGGAAAATATTGCTCAAATTTTGACCACGTATAGAATTAAATTCTCTCCACTGTAATAAAAATAGTATCTTTTACCTGGTAAAATTCTGAATTGCACTCCTAATTACTAAATAACTTTTACTTTTGGAGGGGTATTTTCACACAATCTAGAAAGATGTTCTGCTGCTTATAAACTCTATTTATAATCTAAGTGGCTTTGTCGGGATCCTTTGTCTGTCAAAAATGTCTTCTCCGGAATTAATATCTTTTTTTTCAGATATTAATTGATTTTTCTAATGCAGCATAGTACTGTATAGCTTGCTGAAAAATATAATTGGGATTGAATGTGAAATACTTTCTGTACAGAGTTCCACATCGGCTTGATATACATGTCCGTCCAAAAGTGTCTTTTCCGGAAAACCACGATTGTCACTGATGCTGTTGTTACTGCAGTTAATAATATATACAACTAATGTTGCATGAAACCTGCTCAGATATTGTGTTTAGTGAGCTTTTATTCTTAATGTTGTGAATTCTTTACAATTCTGATACACTACAAGCAGATGTACTTACTCTAGAGACCCTGTACCTGTCATACTTTCACCCAGTGTAATTTAGACACCATTAGACCTGTAGCTCTGATAGTTCACACAAAATATTCTAGTCTCATAATGTGTTGACTGGTAACAAGAAACCACAAAAACTAGGAGTTTCATTTTTGAGCTACTATGAACACAAAAAAGTATACCCTGATTGTGAAACAGACCCAGTTCATTTTTTTGCAAGATACAATGCATCCTTTCCAACCGAGCTATATGATCAGGAATCATGCCTGTGAATATCATCAGCTAGCAGGGCTGTATGAATTAATGTGGGGCTTGACCTTCAGTGCCCGTGCGAGAGCAGAGTGTGTTTTTAACTGTGTAATTTTCTGCAGCTGTGCAATACAGAGGGCTGAACAGTGCCTAAGAGCTCTGCACTGAAGTTCATCTGAAGTGAGTTGCTTTGAAACAAATACCTGGAGTACTACAGCACTCTTCAAATACACAGGTCTAAAGTCAAGTCTCGCCACCCCCGCAGCCTCTTAATGGCCTGTTTACTCCCCACTCTACTGAGGGTTTTGTTGTACTAATGTTTTTGAGAGGTTGCAAATATGTTTGCGTGATTAAAGGTGAATATTAAACATCTTTGGTATCCATGCTATATCCTCGTTTGTCTCAGATTGTGAAGTATTTTTTTTTTAAGTTAGCAGGTACTGCAGGCCTGCAGGCCTCAGTATCATGATTTGCATACCTATTAGCAAAAGCGATCGAGTGAGAGGCCCATGCTACATAAGACCATTGTTTTGGAGTCCTCTTGTAAAGCCGCCCAACATGCACCCTACCATTCCAACCCAATGCACACGTGAGCAGCAGACAAGCCAGAAAAAACTTCTCAGCAGGGTTTTTTTGGAATGCTTTTGTGGTTCATTTCCATATTAATGAAGGCAGAAATAAATCAGTCGGGTACTGGATCAAGAAACAGGGCTCTGTGGTTTGTGACATGTCTTGAAGGTACAAGAATGCAGTGTGTTGGGAAGAGAGTCATGGGGAGTAATGTGAACCATAGACTGAGGGGATATTATCTCAAACTGTTAGTTAACTTTCCATTTTTTTTCTGTTGTAGTTTAGTTGCCCTTTAGTTGCCATTCTTTAGTGCTACATGATGGGTATCATTTCTGTGTTCCAACAGATTTGGTAAAATAGAGAAAGAGAGAGAGAGAGAATTAATGTTGTTATTATTATTATCATTATTATTATTATCATTATTATTAGTAATAATTTTTAAATATTATTATTCACTAAATTCTTTAGAATTAGTTGTTTTTTAAATATAATCCTTGTACAGTCAGATATGCTTACTGTACTAGATATAGCCAAACCTACATTCACTTTCTAGTGAACAGACCACACAGCCATAAAACAGGTATTCAGCTCTTATAATTATTTACTGTTCTTTTTTTAAGCAAATTTGGCATCATGCATTCCTGTTCTCCAAAAGCACTCCAGCGGCAGGCGCGCATGCTGATTGTCCTCTCCAGGCCTCTGTACTGAGAGCCATCCAGTGTAGTACATAAACAAATCAATCAACAGATACTCTGTTTAAGTGCCTAAATGCTACTGCAAATGTTTACACAATGCAAAGCATTAGGACACTTAACAGACACACACCCGCACACGTCTTCCACGTCTGTACAAGTGATACTCAATGCAAAACCCTCTGCATCTTAATATTTCTGAGCCACTGCTGGTGAGCAGGGTCCAGTGCACCATGTTTGTAGACTTTGTTGTATATGCTGTACTGTATATATTACACACACACACACACACACACACACGGTTACGGGAAAAATAAATTATCTTTATATTAGGGCCTTCTACAGACCCATTTATGAACCAGATTCTTCAGATAGGCCAAAGAGAACAAATGACGAACCAGAGTGGTGTAACCAACAGAAAGCTATTTTTGAGAAAAATGACAAGTTTTGGCATTATTAAAAAAATCAGGAATAATGCTCATGATATGATTTAATGTCATAAAGAAGATGAAGGGAGCTTCATCTTTTTTGTCATTTAACAGCAGACTTTATCCATATCTGTCAAAATATGACCTTTCAGTTTTTTGGGGGTTAGACCACTGTAGCTCTCAGCCCTTCAAATGAGTCACTGAGTTCAGTTCACGTGTGGATTACTGAACAATATTATTTGGCTTTTTAATGTGATTAACAATGCTGGTTGGCTGTCGTGCCCCAGGATGCACGAAGCATTTTGTTAAAGGATCAGGCATCCGTTTTTTACTGATTTCCGAAGGATAGCAACAGATAATTAAACTGTCAAAGGACTCTCAAACAGCCAACCATGAATGAGACTTAAATTCCACTACTTGTTAGCTCATGTGCTTTCGGTAAAATTAAAAAAACAACAGCTACTGCATTTATAACAAAACCTGGATAACTTTAAATCCTGGATAACTGGATAAGTTCTTCCAGAGATTAAAGCCTACGAGTGATTCATACCTCCTAAAAGGTGAGTGCGCTTTTTAAATTCTATTTTCCAATTTGAATGCTTAAGTGTTAGAGAGCTGGTAACAGCATGCATGTTTAATATTGTCGAAAAGCAACTTTACATAGTAAAAACAAATTTGATAAACAATTTAAACATTTCTCTCCAAACTCTACACATCCCCAATGAGCAAGCCCGTGGCAACGGTGGCAAGGAAAAACTCCCTCAGTCAACACGAGGAAGAAACCTTTAGAGGAACCAGACTCAAAAGGGAAACCCATCCTCATTTGGGTGAAACCAGATAAAAGTACAAACCATGTAGCAGAAACTTCACTGTAGTTTAACATGAAATCTAGTTGGTTATCTCATAACTGCAGTTGTAGTCCTAAATCATTTTACTAAAAAGAGTTTATTTCTGAGCGTATATTTAGGTCCTTATGGATCATCGTCAGAAGGAGAGAGGGGTTTCTAAAATCTAAATTTCTAAAATGGCAAGTATATCCTCATGGATGGCAATTCACCAGCTGAAGCTTAATCCCAGCAAGACTGAATTGCTGTTCATCCCAGCTGACTCATCCCCACGTCAAGATCTTGCAATCTCCTTGGAAAACTCTGTGATTTCTCCTTCAGTCACTGCACGAAGCCTTGGAGTAACCATGGACAATTGCCTGTCCTTCTCCTCTCATATCATTCTCGATCATGTCGATTTCTCCTCTTTAACATATGAAGAATTCGCCCATTTCTTTCCACTGAAGCCACGCAGATACTTGTTCAGTCCCTTGTCATCTCAAGACTAGACTACTGCAACTCACTCCTGGCAGGTCTGACTTTGAGCGCAATTCGACCTCTGCAACTGATCGAGAATGCAGCTTCACGGCTTGTTTTCAACCTTCTGAAATTTTCCAACACCACTCCACTGCTACGATCTCTCCATTGGCTTCCTGTAGCTGCTCGCATTAGATTTAAAACACTAACACATGCCTACAAAGCCAAAAATGGACCTGCACCCTCCTACCTCAAAGCACTTATCACACCCCGCACTGCACCACGTTCTCTCAGATCCTCTAGCACTGCTAGACTGGTCCCTCCTTCTACCAAGGGACAAGGGAAAAATGCATCTAAACTCTTCTCTGTTCTGGCTCCAAGGTGGTGAAATGAACTTGCTTGAAGTTGCTCTGGATAAGTTCGTCTGCTAAATGCTGCAAATGTAAAATGTCAATGTAAAATGAGAGGTTATTAGTGTAGAGTGCAAGCAGGGACTCCGGCATGACTGACTATGGCAACATAACTAAAAAGGAAGTACCAAAAGGTACCATCTAAAAACAAATGTGTAGGCTGAACAAAGAAAATTAATGCAACAGTTTCCATTAATTCTTTTTAAATCATGACAACTTGTAAAAAAATTATCTTGATCCAACAAACTACTTTGAGTTGGGGGAACAAGCTTTCTCTCTACAATTACAGAATTTTTTTTTTTACAGAAATTGTTATAGTAAACAAGTTTTTAAGTTGATTACTCATTAAAATTTAGTTGTTCCAGGTTTTTTTTAAAGTAATATATACGTAATTATAATAATTATGAGTACAAGTTTTTAAGGTGATAATAATTAAAAAACAAAGTTGCTAAAATTCAATTTTCCTCAGAAGGTTTTTATTTTGAACTGTAGTTGTCCACTAAACATGATGTTAAAATAAAAAGGTACATTCATACACACACACACACACACACACACACACACACACACACACACACACACACACACACACACATATATATATATAT
>JBCNYH010000027.1:40385455-40400920 GCA_039654325.1 Tandanus tandanus | reverse complement strand
ACACACACACACACACACACACAGTGGGGAAAATAAGTATTTGATACACCGCTGATTTTGCAAGTTTTCCTTCTTAAAAAGAACGGAGAGGTCTGTAATTTTCATCGTGGGTACACTTCAACTGTGAGAGACAGAATCTTAAAAAATCCATAAAATCTCAATATATGATTTTTAAATAATTAATTTGCATTTTATTGCATGAAATAAGTATTTGATCACCTGCCAACCAGCAAGAATTCTCTCACAGACCTGTTAGTTCATCTTTAAAAAGCCCTCCTATTCTCCACTCATTACCTGTATTAATTGCACCTGTTTGAACTCGTTATCTGTATAAAAAGCACCTGTCCACACACTCAATCAATCAGATTCCAACCTTTCCACCATGGGCAAGACCAAAGAGCTGTCTAAGGACAACAGGGACAAAATAGGACAAAATAGGACAATAGGCAAGCAGCTTGGTGAGAAGGCAACAACTGTTGGCGCAATTATTAGAAAATGGAAGAAACTCAAGATGACTGTCAATCTCCCTCAGACTGGGGCTCCATGCAAGATCTCGCCACAGTCGCAAAAGTTACCATTAGTAACATTAAAATCCTTTTAAAATCCTACAGCGCGCGCAAGGTCCCCCTGCTCAGCCAGCACATTTCCAGGCCCGTCTGAAGTTTGCCAATGACCATCTGGATGATCCAGAGGAAGCATGGGAGAAGGTCATGAGGTCAGATGAGACCAAAATAGAACTTTTTGGTATAAACTCCACTCACTGGATTTTTTAGGAATTATAAGGATGAGTACAATCCCAAGAACATCATCCCAACTGTGAAGCATGGGGGTGGAAACATCATGATTTGGGGGTGCTTTTCTGCAAAGGGGACAGGAAGACTGCACCGTACTGAGGAGAGGATGGATGGGATGTATGGATGGGAAAGGAGAGGATGGATGGGAAATGTATTGCAAGATCTCCTTCCCTCAGTAAGAGCATTGAAGAAGGATTGTGGCTGGGTCTTCCAGCATGACAATGACCTGAAACACACAGCCAGGGCAACGAAGAAGTGGCCCCGTAAGAAGGATTTCAAGGTCCTGGAGTGGCCTAGCCAGTCTCCAGACATGAACCCAATAGAAAATCTTTGGAGGGAGCTGAAACTCAGTGTTGCCCAGCGACAGCCCCGAAACCTGCAAGATCTGTATGGAGGAGTGTGCCAAAATCCCTGCTGCAGTGTGTGTGAAAACCTGGTCAAGAACTACAGGAAATGTCTGACCTCTCTAATTGTAAATAAAGGTTTCTGTACCAAATATTAAGTTTTAGTTTTCTATTGTATCAAATAATTATAATTGTATCATGCAATAAAATGCAAATTAATTATTTAAAAATCATACAATGTGATTTTCTGGATTTTTTTTTAGATTCTGTCTCTCACAGTTGAAGTGTACCTACGATGAAAATTACATACCTCTCTATTCTTTGTAAGTGGGAAAACTGGCAAAATCAGCAGTGTATCAAATACTTATTTTCCCCACTGTGTGTATATATATGTGTGTGTGTGTGTGTGTGTGTGTGTGTGTGTGTGTGTGTGTGTGTGTGTGTGTGTGTATTTCTAGGCATCACTGACTGTTTTTTTTCTCCATATAATCTTTTCACAGTTTATTTCATGTCCTTCTTTATTAATTTGCTATTCAGGTTCTAGGATTTCAGATATTTACATCATAATGTGACTTTGAAAAATGGAACCTCAATTCATTTCTTGCCCACAATTCTTCTATACTAATTAGTCTAGGTCTTATGGAGGTCATACTAAATTTATGTGCAATGTAATATTTCATTATCTCTTTTGGGTTAACATTTGCAATTTTGCCAGTTAATTATATATTTTTTAAGAGACTCAAGCAGCATGTGCTTATCTATTCTAATCTTAATCATAACAATGGTAATATCAACTGCTAATGGTTTAATGTAAAGTATTGTCTTGTCAGTTCCATTATGAAGATTTATTATTATTGTTCTTTTTTTATTTGAAAAATAACTTTAAAATAAATCTGTGGGACAAAGGACTCACACAATCTAATGCTCATTTCCCTTCCTTCCATATCTATTAACTCTTTTTTTGTTCAGATGTCTGGAAGCTGATCTGACTGAGCTTATATACCACTCAGTGGTCCAAGTGGCTGTTCAACAATATCAAGGTGAAAGTTCAGTACACTGTTTAGCATCAGTCTGAGGTTACCACTTTTGATAGGCTACACTGGCAATAAAGAGCTGTAGCTAATCCATGGAGGTGAGATGCACCAGTTAATGTATGTGTGTGTGTAAACTTCCAGATGAGATAACCAGTTATAAACAAACAGTGTGAATTATAGATCATTACATTACGTTCTACTAAAAAACACATCACCACTGGGTCTTTCTGCATCAGTTAAGCTGCATGTCAGTGTTATATGTTAAAGTGCTTTCACAATAGTGAAGCCTGTCCATACACAGAGAGGCAGAAAATCTTCATGCCATCATTACTTTGAGGATTCACCAACTGTCTTTCATTCTCTATTGTGTTTCAGGAAGATAACTTCACAGACGTGACATGGGATGACACTCGCACACACACACTGGTACATGACGCCATCCAAGCTAGTACTGGTTTCAACCAGATTAAGTCTTCTTGTTGAAAGAAAATTGGATTACTGCTCTGGAAGCAAGACCCTGGATTTCTCACACCAAGCAAGTGTCTTTGAAAGAAGGCTGCTTGCGGAAAAATACACACACACACACACACACACACACACACACCATGCCTGCACAGCGATGGTTCTGCACTGTGGACCCACACAGCCAGCATTCCCCAGGCACCCAACACATTTATCTATGAGCACAATTAAGAGCATGAAATTTGAACATGCTGTGTTAACTAAGAAAGTGCTTTTGTTCCAAAGGAAACAAAGCCCTGTGGAAAAATGAGTTTTTCAGCCTTGAGAGAGCAACGCCAAGGCTCACTGATACCCAGAATAATCACATTCTCTCTTAAATCCCTGCTGTTGGCACAGGTAGAGCTCATTTAAGACCGTCCACTGACTAACCAGGAGCAGATTCTGAATTGTGGATTCTCTCCATTTCTCTCACTCAGGAACAGAGCCTGGAGTCCACCTCAACCATTAAACACCAACTGCCCCCTCTTCATCATTTTACCGAAGGTACCAAAGTCAGAAAGCTCAACCCTTGAGGACCCCTCTCTAAAACCATGAACTCACAAGAGAAAATAGGGCCCCTATAATACCATTCACCAGCATGTCTCTCAAATGAATCCATGTCTCCACCTTAAGAGAATGACTAATCAAGCAGTCCAGACTCCAAGCTGTCAGTCAAACGGCTTCGCTATCTTCCCACCACGGCTTCTTCCTCTAATACCAATTTAAATAATTCACAGGCCTTCCACTGCCATTATTCAAAAAGATCATAATAGTTTTCCTTGTGCCCAAAGCACAAAAAATCAATTATTTCCCCACAAAGACTTGAAAGTACTTAGCACGGGGCTGTGGCGAGCTGAGTTATATCAAATTGAAACCGCACTCATTACACGGCACACAATTAGTTACCTCAGGTCTGTGCGGCCTTTTATTGCGAACAGCATATCTGTATTATTACAGAAACAAGCAGGCAAATGCTATTGTTGGGGATTTAGAGAAATCAATAAGACAGTGGCATGAGCATTTGGTGGCCTGTCACTCAAATCTGCTGCGGGCCAGAGATAAAGGTCTGAATTCAAATTAGCACAGGCAGCCCGTGACATCATAAGTGACACCCCAAATAAAAGCCCGGGCTCCATGACATATGTAATTATTCCTTACACATTCTCCTCCTTTCTTCTTCCTCATTGTGTATACTTATGTAAGGATGTTTCATATAAAAGGATTAAGAGTAGTTTAATGAGAAAATGTAATAGTTTTTTTCCTTCTACATGAATGTATGTGTGTGAGAATCCAGCTTTTATCCAATGAGTGAGCTAATCGGCATCTCTTCTTTCTCTGTCTCTAGTCCTTGTGCACTATCTCTATTTTAAGTACTGGTGGTGACCAATGACAAAACAATAATGTCCTTTGCTTTAATTTTTTCTCCTGCCTGAGTAAGTGTGAAGAAGCAAGACTCTGTTCGCTCCTTTGCAGCGCATGTCTGCTGTTTAGAGGAATTACTGCAGATAACATTGGTGAACTCTTCACTAAACCTGACCTGGCCTAGGCTCCAGTTTGATCCCATAATGGGGCAGGTGAGGCTAAAGGTCATGACCTATGGGGACCTGAGTGGGGAGAAGACATGGGAGACAAGGGTGAAGCATCTGCAACGGAAGCAGAAGCTGTTGCAGTGACCTGTCACCCCAGTGATCGTCTAACAGCTCTAAGGGCATCCTAATGCTCAAAAGAGGGACAACAATTACCAATTAGCAGTCTGGCCTCCACTTGCAAAACAAAGCCCAGCAGGAATGTCACTGTTGAAATACCACAAAAGGGAGTAAGGGGGTAACATTGGATATATACCTTAACAACAACTGGATACGTGTTCCTAGCCAAAGAGAAGCATCTGATTTAAGTAGCTTTTTCATATTTCAAGCTCCGATGCTCATTTCTGAACATTGCAGCCATCCTGAATGTTGCTCTTCCAAAAACAAACAAAGCCATGCCTTTCGCTTGGCAGGGTAAGCAGAGAGAAAAGTGGGGAGGGAGAACATGCCCTTTCTCGGCCTTTCTTTCTTTCTCTCAATATCCTTCCCCCTTCCCCTTTATCACAGGGGGTTCTGCATTCAATGTCAGTTAAACGTTTGCACAGCCGCACAATAGCAGAGTGAGACGGCAGGTGCGAGGAAGCGAGAGTGAGTGAGAGACAGGGTAAGAGAATTGGAGAAAGAGAGAGAGAGAAAAGGGGGTAGGAGTAAATTGGCAACTGGAAGGGGGCACATTAATGCTAGTTGGGTCAGGGGGCACACTACATTTGGAATATTTTTTATGAGAAAAAACTGTCTATGTATATTCTAACTTTTGTTTATATTTTACAAACAAAAAGAAACAAATGGAAATATTTAACAATAAAAATAAGGTGACCCTTTAAAAATAGCATGCATCCAGCAGCCAAAGCCCCATAGCATGTGGCTAAAAATTAATACTAATAATTTTGTGCATTATCATTTTTTAAGCCTTGAAAAAGGGCTAAAAGCTGGGAGAACATTTAAAGCTACAGAATTGAAACCAATAATATTAAAGCAGTCTTCTCAATGTTGCACTGTAAATGGAAGGTGTAGTTTATTGTGAGTTTATTTATTTAGTAAAGGTGAGTTTATTTACTTATTATTTATTTGTTGATTTGTTGATTTGTTTGTTTGTTTATTCACTGCCCAAAAGCAAATCTCCCCATTAGATCTTTGTGAGTTGTGTTTCTTTTCCAAGCAAAATTAATTATTGTGCTTATATTTTAAAAGTTTATACCAGATTCTCTGAAAAAAATCGGTAGTAGCATTTTAAAAAAAAAATTTTTTTTTGCCAAAATTACTCCATGCCAGCAGTGCAACGGCAGTTAAGTTGTGTTTCTTTCCTGTCTCAGTCACTGATTTAGGAGGAAATAAGTATATAACCTGAAATGCATTAGATGATATGGACACTAAATTTATGAAGCAAAACATTTCCAAATTGGAGCAGTCTTCAAAGTTCAAACAGCATTTTTGGCTCTGAGCAATGTACAGATGGAATGGACGGACTGTTGTAACAGCCATAAAAAATCAGGTCAACTATATTCTTTAAAGTATGGCACTCATCGAAAATAAAAGAACTCAGGTTTTTACTTTAGATCAAAGCTGCATTAGACTAGAGACCATAACATGTTATTGCCATTGTCCAACTTTCAGTGCTGGATTCTTACTAAGGGTGGTCTTTTCAATGAAGAGATAATTCAAAGGAATACTATCAGGAGTAAGCAAAGAACCATCTCTTAATTCTACGTGAGTTACACAGCTATGGGAGCATGGTAGCATAGTAGTTAGCGCTCTCACCTCACAACAAGAAGGTTCTAGGTTTGTGTCCCTTGGTTAGTGAAGGCATTTCTGTGTGGCATTTGATTGTTCTCATCGTGCTTGCATGGGTTTCCTTCAGGTGCTCTGGTTTTCTCCCACAGCCCAAAGACATGCATATTAGGCTAAGTGGCTATTCCAAATTGCCCCTAAATGTGATGGATATTAAAATTCTGCAGAGAACTAAAAGCAAACGCATAATTTGCAAAGAAAACCAAAATGTGGCCCAATGTATCATGAGTGTAGAATGAAATAATAATAACACTGTATATGAAATATATGTTTAGATCAGTCAAGATGTACAGTAGATACATCCACTTGTCATCTCACTATCTACTTGTTGCTAATAAAAGGCACACAGGGTTTGATAATGCTGAGCAGTAAATTGTTCCCTGATAACATTATTAGGAACTAGGTATTCAAATTCAATAGCATTTTCATTCTATTGTCCAGTCCACCTTACATCTTAACAGCAAATAGATGCAGCCTGATCACACAGCATGCAGATTTCTCTTTCTCTCGTAGCCTAATGGTTAGAGAATCGGCTTTGGGACCGAAAGGTCGCTGGTTGGATTCCTGAACCAACAGGAAAAATGTGTGGCGGTGGGGGAGTGAGCTGCACCTTCCCTTCCTCCACCTTCATGGCTGAAGTGCCCTTGAGCAAGACACCTAATCCCCAACTGCTCTCCTGGAGCCCCAATGTGTGTGGCAGCCCACTGCTCCGAGTGTGTGTGTGTGCTCACTTTGGATGGGTTAAATGCAGAGGGATTAATACAGTATTTCAAAAAAAATAATAATAAAATAAATGCACATGCTCAACATCTTTACAAAGAAAGTTTGAAGCAAGTGCAAAATGAAAGTTGAATACAGGAAATAAGAGGATTTACAAGCAACATGAACAGGATAAGACTAAAATCACAGTGAACAAAACAACATGGAAAACAAAAAACAAAAACAATCAAACAAAAACTGCAGCAAGAACAAGAAGAATGTCTTAGCAACACAACGCATATAAATATATGCATTAATTGGCCATAACATTAACACCACCTGACTGGTTTGTGACTGGGCAGCACCATATACTCTAAGCTGCACGGACACTGTGTGTTCTGACTCCTTTCTCTCATATCCAGTATTAATGGTTTCAGCAGTTTGTGCAGCTGTGGCTCTTCTGTTTGATCAGGCCAAATGTACTATCCTTCACTACCCACACACATCAGTGAGCTCTGACCACACATGACACTCTTGCCAGTTCTCTGGTTTTCATTCCTGGGTCCACCTTTACTTGCCACTGCATACCAGGAACAGGACCTGCTGTTTTGGAGATGAATAGACCCAGTCACTTAGCCATCACAGTGTGGCCCTTGTCAAAGTAATTCAGATCCTTATACTTGCTCATTTTTCCTGCTTCCAACACATCAACTGACTTTTCAGTTTCTGCCCAATACATTACCCTCCTTGGCTGGTGCCACTGTAATGAGACAATCAAGCCAGTTGTCAGTGATGTCAGTGCTCATGATGTTTTTAATGTTACTGCTGATCTGTGTTTATGTCACAGTTTGGTGAGTCCTTATGTGTGATAGAGATTAGGCACATTTGATCAGTAATCAGGCAACAGGGACCATGTGTGATGGGGATGGTGTCCTTGGCAGTAGTTTTTGTAGGCCATGTGATGTTACTGGTAGCAAAGTTGGACACTTATTTCAGCTAAGATGTGACATGTATGTATAGTGTGCATAACAGCAGATCAGGCAAAATATGTAGCTGTTAAAATGCTGACCAAATGTGTGTACATATGGGACAGCTAAAGATTTAAGATACTGTCCTATAGATTATAAAATTGTGTTCAAGTTCTAAATATAAGCATAAATGTTACTACTTTGATGCACGTCCATTGTAATTAATGATGGCCTAAAGTCTGCATCACCAAATGCTGAGATGCATGCACCTCCCTTTCGATGATTTGCCAGGCCTTAACTGTAGCCACATTCAGTTGGTGCTTGTTATTAGTTTATTTATCTATTTTTTGGAGGGTGGTGAAGGGCTTTTTGCCTTGTTTTACTTTCAGTAAGTGAATCATGCTCAGTTGAACTGATTAACTTGTCCATTCAAGAAAAAAAATGTCTTTGAATATCTTTTATTTCCAAGCCTTAAAAATCTCTTGTGCTGCTTTCGCTGTATATTTTGGGTCATTATCCATCTGTACTGCGATGTGCCTTCCTATCCGTTTTGCAGCATTTGACTGAATATGAGCCTAAAGTATAGTTACATACACTTCAGGATTCATTGTTCTACGTCATCAGCAGTTACATCTTCTATAAACACCAGGGACCCAATTCCATTGACACTCAGTCATGCCCATGTCCATCATGTTTGACAGATAATGTTTTGGTCTACTTTGGATCACAAACCCATCCGTTCCTTCTCATACACTTCACATCATTTCATCAATCCAAAGAATCTTGCTCCACAACTGACCATACTTTCGAGCAGTCTAATCTGGGTTTTCTGTGCTTTAGTGCTACCAGTGCTTTGTATATTAGAGATAAACTCCCTGAATTTGTATATAAAGGTGTCTCTTTGCTTTGATAGTCATAAGCTTACCTTCCCAAGTGTGTTCTTGACTGGACCTTGTGAATGGATTATTCTTCACAAAAGGAAAAAGTTCTATGATGATCCAGTTTAGTTGTTTTCTATGGTCTTCCAGGTCTTTTTTGTGTTGTTGAGCTCACTAGTTTATTCCTTCTTTTTACAGATGTACCAGATTGTTGATTTGACCACTCTGAAAGTTTCTGCTATCCCCCTTGATAATGATAATGATGACCTCCTTTACTTGCATTATTATTTGGCACACATAATGAGGTTCCAGTAAACAGTTGCAGATAAATGCAGATTCAAAACTTAGAATGCCCAGACATTTTATTTGCTAAATTTGTCATGGAATAATGAAGAAACAAGCCATAACTGGCCAGCAAACTGCTTATTAGTTATTTGTCTAATTATTTCTGAGCCTGTAAAAATGGGGACTATGTGTAAAAATAGCTGTAACTCATTCATTCATTCATACATTCATTTTCTAAGCCGCTTAATCCTAATCAGGGTCGCGGGGAGCCTGGCGCCCATCTCGGCTGACTCTGGGTGGGGTACACCCTGAACAGTTTGCCAGACCATTGCAAGGCCAACACACACACAACCACTCACACTCACACCTAGGGGTGATTTGTAACAGCTAATTAGCCTACTGTGCATGTTTTTAGACTGTGGGAGGAAACCAGAATACACAGAGGAAATGCACGCAAGCACAAGGACAACATGCGAACTCCTCACAGAATCCCCCAAGCCCAGGAATTGAACCCAGGCCTTCTTGTTGTGAGGCAGACTTGCTAACCACTGCACAAGCGTTGGCTGTAAGTTCTATATGGTCACTGCAATATTATCATACCTTAAACTGCAGCTGTACGTCTACACCCACGACCTACTGCTTCTTTTCACACAAATACTCATGGATCTGACTGTATATTTTGACAGACAATGGCTCAAACTACACTTTATACAGATTGAATTAGCTTCTGTATCCTCAAGGAATAGTTAGCTTACTCACTCCATCCACAGCAGGTTTTCCAGCTTGAAAAAGCACTTCAACTACTTACATGTTTCATTTCTTCATTTGTCCGGAGCAGTAGGGTCAGGTTGTCCTGAATGTTTATTGACTGATCCTTCAGAGTTTTCCCCTTCTGATAGCATGAGGGATCGTGGGCAGCATATAGAAAAACACTAATACACATATTTAATGCAAAAAAAATAAAAAATTTGTAAAAGATAATTAAATAAATTAAAATCTTTAAAAAACGCTTTAATGTTTAAAATATGCCATGGGCATTTAACAGCATGCAGCACAGAAGAAAACGTAACAGCCAATTATTTAAAGAAATTTTGTTTTTTTTTTGCAGACTCTAGATACACAGGAAAACTTCACAGGTAATATAATATTAACATTAAAATATATATTATTATAATGATATAATGATAAAGCTAGCATATATTGACTGCACAGGTAACTTTTGACCAAATCTTAAATATAGCCCCATTTATAGGCTTCAAATTTATAGCCACTAGGCTGTAGTGTTGTGACAGATGATGCATAAAAGGCGTGTCCATGTTCCATGTGTGTACTGCCCCAAAGTACTCCTGCTTATAGTATGCAAAGTCCATATTATACCTGCAAAACTACCATATCAGTAATTTTTATTTGTCATTTCTTTTTGGTCAAATGCACTTGAACTATAAACGCAGTAATAACATGTACTCTGCTAATTAAATAAAAAATATTATTAAGGACTTTTTTATTTTAAGGGGCAGGAAATGGTGCATTTGAATAACAGGTGAGGGGGCTTGTTTCAAAGGGTTGTGTGTCCCCTGGGTGACAGAAAGGGAGATAGAGTAGGTCAGCCCATTTGGAACAATAATGACTGAACATATTAATGGAGACTCAAGAATCTGAGGGGGTTTGGTGGCACACAGACACTTCAGAACTGTCATTCAGTCATTGCCAAAAAAAAAACCACACAGTATTGTTACTTTTGGAGTGAGCAGCTGCAGGAAATGTTGCGTTGTTGTCCATATCTTTGAAACTAAATTAAACGAACTTGTCTGTGTTAATATGTGCATGCTTAAGCACACTTAAACAATATTTTTTTTGTTGATTTCTTACATTTTTAAAATCATGAAGGATGCCCGCTGTTAAAAATGGAGGTATGAGACAAGAACATATCTGTACTCACAATTTTGAAAAATGTTCCCTCATTAGTACAGTGTTGTTCTTTAAGAGATCAGAAGTGCACCTTCTGACTAGCAGAAATGATACAAAATGATCAAGGTAAAGAACAAACTTGTACTATTTCATCCCTAAGGGTCCCAGCAGCTAACCAGAGGGTCATCAATATTATTTGTCTATGTTAGTTTTATGCTTTTTATTTTCGTTTATTCATTTATTCATTTTCTGAAATGCTTAATCCTAATTAGGTTCGCGGGAAGGCTGGTGCCCATCTCAGCCGACTCTGGGCGAGGGCAGAGAACATCCTGGAGAGCTCGCCAAGTCATTGCAGGGCAGAACCACGCCCGACTGCAACCCAATGGCCTGCTCTTTACGAAAAACAGTTCTTTTACATGTCTCTCACCAAGACCATGGCTGGCCTTTGATAACCCAGTTCGGTGCACTGTGGGGACAGCGGTGACATCTCAATTATTTTGGGGCTTGAACCCCGACCTTTGGATCAGTAAGCCAGCACCCTACCACCAAGCCACCACTGCCCCCATTTTTTAGTTTTAGTTTTTTCAGCTCTATTTACTTTTTATTTTTGTATCATCACTATGATACAGCACAATTCCTTAAAGTACAAAAATGGTCTGGCACTGAACAGTACACAGTTGCCACCCCAAAAACAAGTATTTGTACCTTTTTGGTTTCAGTTATTATCTTGGTAAAAACAAAATTGTGCCATCGTAAAGCCCATGGTAGTAATGAGCTGCCCTTCCATGTTGATGTTGGCAGAGCAATTAAACTCATGTTAATTGTTTCACTATGAAAAATGTTTTGGGGATCTTGTTGTTTTGCAGTATCTGTCTATTGTATTCTTAAGCTGTGATTGGTAATCGCTCGAATCGTGTCTCATGGAACTACAGCTCAGTTTAACTCCGTACTCACCCACTTAACTTTGCTCGAGAAAATGTAACCTCTTATAACTCATTTCACTGGCTCTCAGTGACTTTACATGGTGACTTGTTGCTCATTGCTTCCTATGTGTATGCTACTTAAGAACGTATGTATATATGGAAACAAAGAAAAACAAACTACAATGAGATTTTTTAGATTATATTTACATATTTTAACTATGACAGAGGAAGGTCAGGTGAGCAGAGGGAAGCACAGTGTAGATAAAGGGGTCTGTTTAGGCTACTCATTTGAAGTCTATTACATGCTACATGGAAACAAAAGTAAACCGTGCTCTTTAAATTTTTTTTTAATATATACTATTCAGAAACATAAGAAAACATTTTATGGTTTATTCTACATTTTAAACCAGGTATTGATGATACCACCTGCTCCAAGTGTCCGTGACAATCTGTGAGTGTCTGTCTTTTTGATTCGAGCATTAGCCATGGTAGCGAACCAATCAGATCATGCCATTCTTGTGAAGTGTATACTAACTGTTATTTTTCCGAGCTTCCACTGGCAGTGATAAATATCACAATGCACAGTTACACCAATGAAGTTCAGTGTGAATGTGATTTGGCTATTATTAGCAGCATGACATCTGCTCTGTTTATGGTTCTTTGAAAGTTTGTGAAAATAATACTGTATATATTGGAATATACAATATATTCCAGGTAAGGCACAATAATACAAACATCGAATTGCTTTAAATTTCAATTTACATGTCTAACATTTTTTAAATAATACTAAGGGTTTATGTCTTTACACTGTCAAGATTTTTTTTCTTGTGTCCTATGTTGACTTTATCCTTATACATGTCATCAGATAGACCCACAGTAGTTAGGAGAATATCAACTTGTCAATTACATATTTATGTTGTAGTTCCCTTCAGGCAACTAACTGAAGTATCTTTGTTTATTACTTAACACCTGACAGCTACAGCAATGATGAGCAAATAAGTACATTTTGATCCTTGTTAGAGGTGTACATTTACAAATTCAAATAGAGTACATTCACAAATTCACTTTTCTTTTTTTTTGTTTCCCCCAATACCACCCATGCTCAGTTTGTAAAGAATTTTTGATCAGTTAATCATTAAAAAAAAAAATTTTTTTAAACCCAACACATTATTAATCACGCACATTATTTTAATTATAAACTGTGTACATTATGTATGTACCAAATGTAATGAGCTTGTAATTACATATGTGTAACAACAAAATTGTAATAGAATATGAAGCATATCTGATTTTCTTTTTCTTTTTAATATGTGAAGATATTTACATGTCTAATTTTTGTCTTTCAGAGCTTCCTAAAATATTCCTGACTAAATGACCTGTCTAAGGATTTCCTTCCATGTGGTCGTAGGCGGTAAGTAATGCACAGCCAAAATGCAGGAAATGGCTTGAATATGATATTCTAAGCCAGGCATGTCAGGGTGCTGTTCTGAAATGGCACGCATGCTTTACAAGATTAGGCTCAACTAAAAACGTTTATCTGTGCTGGTTTCCATTTGATGCTTAAGCTACATTATATTGCAAAATTCTCTCTGACACGTCTAGCATGAGTGTTTCTTCCTCGGGCAAAACAAAACAAAACGAGAACCTGTTTAGGCTACTTGTGGTTATAGTAAGAATGGTTTCTTGCTGTTATGAATGGTTGTAGAAAAACTCAAAACTGAAAACTGATGCCAAGAGCACGAGGGCAAAACATGGTGATTCAGCCACATACAAAAACGGCAGCGAGACACAGATCAGGACTCAGCAATTGAGTGTCAAAACAAGTTTTACACAAAGAGTAGTGCCTCAGCCAAAAGGGAAAATTCTGATATCAGGCAAACATCTCCAGGCAACATCTGCACTCACACAGAAGATCAGTATAATGACAATGCTTTCTTTTTTTTGTCAGAGATTTATGCTAACATCCTAACTTTGAGTGAGCTGCCTTTTAAGATTTTTTTTATGCCTGGACAAAAGTTGGCATTAAATTTGAACTGTTTAGAGTGCAAAGGATGAACACAGCTCTGCCAGCTCTGTGTGAATATTATCAGTGATTCTGTGGCATCATTTATTCCATCAGATCATGTGTGCAAAGTGGATTGCTTTAAAATTAAGTGGAGCAAGTGCACAGATGGAACGGTTTATGTAATTATTTTAGAGAATATGCTTCACTGTAACATGAATTGTTAGCTATATCCAGATTATATTATACTGCATTACAATTAAGCAACCTTGTAATACACATTTGAGCTCAACATTGTCTCAGACTCACTGACTACACTAGCTGCTCCTTCTCCACGCGACTCCCTTATCAATGTTCCTGTGTATATAAAACTTACATTAGCACAGGGGCAGAGAGGAAATTCTGAAAAATATTTTAATGCCACTACATTTCTTCCAAGTATGGACATTACTGTATAAAAACTGGATATATTTTGCACCAGGAAAGAGATATACTGTATGTGTAGTGTGTATTGCAATATGAGACCCACTATTCTGTAGTGGTCCTGTCTAGATTTTGAGTCATGTATCTGAGTGTTGTTTTCCATTCTAATGAGCTTCATGGAGTTAAGATTCAGTTGGGTTTCAGACCTTCTTATTTAGTTGACAGATGTCATATTACTCCATCATGCCCACCATCATTATCCATTAATTGGATGCTGTCTGGATAAATTTACACTGAATATTAGTAACCAGCTTTCTTAAAAAAATAGATAAAGCTTAGATCACCAGATTAATGTAACTAGTCTTCGTCTGAACCCATGTGAAAACATGCATGCAGTACAGAGTACATATCAGTGGCCTATCATTAAATCTCAGTCCTTTTGAATATTATCTCTTTCAGGGTGCTGAAGTGCTGTAATCTCTGCGTGAGCTTCAGGTGATATAAAGAACCCTTTTGTAAATGTCTAAGCAGTAAGGATGGCACTCTGACACTACGCCTGTGAAATGTTGATCGGGGAAAACCCCACAGCCATGTACCGGGGCTCATCCTGTTTTAGGACAGGAGGGATATTGTGGCTTGGCATGAGAGGATTAGCAAACAGGCCCAAACATTCCTGTGTAATTAGCACTGGCAGTGACACACACTCACAAACACATATTGCTGAGTGGCACGTCACAGTGTTGACTGAGAACAGGGTGTAAACACAGCCCCTCCCTGACCTGTAAGAATGGTACTGTCATCATTGACGGTGCCTGTACTTACACACAGTATATGGCAATGAAACATAATAATAGTAAGGAGGAAAAAAGATTTCCACACTGGGGCAAAAAAAATCCTTTAACAATCCATTAGTAATTATGTTATTTTGATATTAGGAAGCTGAATATCTGCAAAACCCAAGTCTCCCCAGTCCACATATTCCTCATCCTGACAAACATAATTCAGTAGTGTGTATGTCTTCATATTATGGGTGCATAATATGATTGTGTTCTAGCTGTCACCACACTGCGGTAGCTGAAGAACATCCTTTATAATAACAGAGAGCAAGAGAGAGAATCTTTTCTCTCTTTTCTTCAAGAAGAAATTTTATTTACCAGACTGCATGTAATAGGCAAAGATAATGATTAATTATTTATGATACTTTAATTTCAACTCCTTACAATAAATCAATCAATCAATCAATAAACAAACAAAAAAACAAACAAACAAACACACACACACACACACACACACACACACACACACACACACACACACACACACACACACACA
>JBCNYH010000027.1:40373562-40384506 GCA_039654325.1 Tandanus tandanus | reverse complement strand
TGTGTGTGTGGGGGTGTGGGTGTGTGTGTGGATGGGCGGGTGGGTGTGTGTGTGGGTGTGGGTGTGGGTGTGTGTGTGTATGGGTGTGTGTGTATGGGTGTGTGGGTGTGTGTGTGGGTGTGTGTATGGGTGTGTGTGTGTGTATGGGTGTGTGTGTGTGTGTGGGTGTGTGTATGGGTGTGTGTGTGTGTATGGGTGTGTGTGTGTGTATGGGTGTGTGTGTGTGTATGGGTGTGTGGGTGTGTGTGTGGGTGTGTGTGATAAGCATTTAATAAAGTATAAAGAATATTTTTAATACTGATCTTGTAAAGGGATTATGTAATGTATGTGTGTGTGTGTGTGTGTGTGTGTGTGTGTGTGTGTGTGTGTGTATGTGTATGTGTGTGTGTGTGTGTGCAGGTAAAGGAGGGAATTCTGAATGATGATATTTACTGCCCACCTGAGACCGCCGTATTACTCGCCTCATACGCTGTTCAGGCCAAATACACCGATTACAACAAAGATGCACACACACCTGGATACCTGTCCAATGACAAGCTCCTCCCCCAGAGGTGTGTGGGGCTGTGTAACTGTGTGTAAATGTGTGTAACTGTGTTTGTGTGTGTGTAACTTTGTTTGTGTGTGTGTGTGTGTGTGTGTGTGTTTCAGAGTGTTGGAGCAGCACAAGCTGAATAAGGAACAGTGGGAGGAGCGAATCCAGGTGTGGCATGAGGAACACAAGAGCATGCTCAGGTACACACACACACGCGCGCACGCACACAAATATTCCAGATTGTTTATTATACGCAGTTTAAATATAATTAGTACATCATTAGTTACTGTATAATTACTATTCCAATCATCACACAGCACACACTGTATGTTAAATATTACACACAGAATAACACAAACTCTACACAAATATATTACACCACAGATACACACTACATCGTCTAATGTACTGAATATATAAACCTCATTCATAAACACCACACAGTATTATAATACATAATATACACCCTGTCAACGTGTGTGTGTGTATGTGTGTGTGTTTGTGTGTGTGTTAGGGAGGACTCTATGATGGAGTACCTGAAGATTGCTCAGGATCTGGAGATGTACGGCGTGAACTACTTCAGCATTAAGAATAAGAAAGGCACAGAGCTTTGGCTGGGCGTGGACGCGCTCGGACTCAACATCTACGAACAGAATGACAAGTACGCACTCCGGACTGTCTCTAACCCCTAATCCCTAACTCTTAATCCTTAATCCCTAACTCTTAATCCTTAATCCCTAACTCTTAATCCTAACTCTCAACCCTAAACTCTAATCCCTAACCCTTAATCCTTAATCCTAACTCTCAACCCTGAACTCTAACCCCTAATCCCTAACCCTTAATCCTAACCCTAATCCCTCAACCCTTAATTCCTATCCCACAACCCTTAATCCCTAACTCTTAACCACTAACCCCTAACCCTTAACCCCAAATCACTAACCTTCACCCCTTAATCCCTAACCCTCAACTACTAATCCCTATCACTTAACCACTAATCCCTAACCCTTAACCATTAATACCTAATCCGCAACCCATAACCCCAAATCCCTAACCTTTAACCCATATCCCTTAACCCCAACCCTTAACCCTTAAACCACTAATCCCTCACTGTTAATCTCTACTCACTAAACCCTAATCCCCAAACCCAATCCCTAATCCCTAAACCCTAATCCCCAAACCCCAATCCCTAATCCCCAAACCCCAATCCCTAATCCCTAAACCCTAATCCCCAAACCCCAATCCCTAATCCCTAAACCCTAATCCCCAAACCCCAATCCCTAATCCCCAATCCCTAATCCCTAAACCCCAATCCCTAATCCCCAAACCCCAATCCCTAATCCCTAAACCCTAGTCCCCAAACCCCAATCCCTAAACCCTAATCCCCAAACCCCAATCCCTAATCCCTAAACCCTAATCCCCAAACCCCAATCCCTAATCCCTAAACCCTAGTCCCCAAACCCTAATCCCTAAACCCTAATCCCCAAACCCCAATCCCTAATCCCCAAACCCCAATCCCTAATCCTCAAACCCCAATCCCTAAACTCTAATCCCCAAACGCCAATCCCTAATCCCTAAACCCTAATCCCCAAACCCTAATCCCTAAACCCTAATCTTTAATCCCCAAACCCTAATCCCTAAACCCTAATCCCCAAACCCTAATCCCTAATCCCTAAACCCTAATCCCCAAACCCTAATCCCTAAACCCTAAACCCTAATCTCTAATCCCCAAACCCTAATCCCTAAACCCTAATCCCTAAACCCTAATCCCTAATCCCTAAACCCTAATCCCTAAACCCTAATCTCTAATCCCTAAACCCTAATCTCTAATCCCCAAACCCTAATCCCTAAACCCTAATTTCTAATCCCCAAACCATAATCCCTAAACCCTAATCCTTAACCCTAATCCCCAAACCTTAATCCCTAAACCCTAATCCCCAAACCCTAATCCATAATCCCTAAACCCTAATCTCTAATCCCCAAACCCTAATCCATAATCCCTAATCCCTAATCTCTAATCCCCAAACCCTAATCCCGATGTATTGGTGAAAATGAGTAAAGGTTTGTTCTCTGCTGTTTGATGTTCAGGATGACGCCGAAGATCGGTTTCCCGTGGAGCGAGATCAGAAACATCTCCTTCAACGACAAGAAGTTCGTCATCAAACCCATCGATAAGAAAGCACCGGTGTGTAACACATGCTCTCTTTCTGTGTGTGTGTGTGTGTTCATTTCACTTCTATCTAAGTATAATTACAGTGAAGGTCATCCTAACAATAAACTCTGTGTGTGTGTGTGTGTGTGTGTGTGTGTGTGTGTGTGAGTGTGTGTGCGGTGCAGGACTTTGTGTTCTACGCCCCTCGCCTGCGCATTAATAAGCGGATCCTGGCCCTGTGTATGGGGAACCACGAGCTGTACATGCGGCGCAGGAAACCTGACACCATCGAGGTGCAGCAGATGAAGGCGCAGGCCAAAGAGGAGAAAAACCACAAGAAGATGGAGAGGTGAGACGCCGTGGTCACTGTGGGGTTAAGGCAAGGCTGTTGATTGGTCAGTTGCATTATTACATCATCTGCTTGACACTGTGTATGGTTTATCAAACGCCCCAAACATCACACTTATTTTCTAATACATAAAAGTTAACGCAGAGTCACGCAGTGGCGTAGCGGTTAGCACTAAGGTCCTGAGTTTGCATGTTCTTCCCATGGGTTTCCTCCTAGTACTCCAGTTTCCTCCTACAGTCCAAAGACATGCACAGTAGGCTAACTGGCTCTTCCATGTTGCCCTTAGGAGTGAGTGTAAGTGTGAATGGTTACGCGTGTGTGTTGGCCCTGTAATGCACTGGCAGGGTGTTCAGGGTGTACCCCGCCCTCACCCGGAGTCGGATGAGAAAGGCTCCGCCCTCCCCATGACCCTAATATGATCTCCGGCGAATGAATGAAGGAATAAAAGTTTATACGAAAGCAGCGAAATAATAGAAATGCAACATTAACGACAGGCGTGTGTGTGTGTGTGTGGGTGTGTGTGTGTGAGTGAGTGTGCATGTGTGTGTGTGTGTGTGTGTGTGTGAGTGAGTGTGCGTATGTGTGTGTGTGTGTGTGTGCGTATGTGTCTGTGTGTGTGTGTGTGTGTGCATGTGTGTGTGTGTGTGTGTGTGTGTGTGCATGTGTGTGTGTTACTGCCAGCTGGTGTGTATAAGATCCTGATTACACTCCTGTGTGTTTATATTACTATTGTTTTATTACTGCGTTCCTCACAATGCCTGGAATGACAACTTTCCATCACATATGTCTCTCTCTCTCTCACACACACACACACACACACACACACACACACACACACACACACACACACAGGGCCATGCTGGAGAATGAGAAGAAGAAGAGAGAGCAGGCAGAGAAGGAGAAGGAGAAGATTGAGAAGGAGAAGGAGGAGTTGATGGAGAAACTCAGACAGATCGAAGATCAGACCAAGAAGGCTCAACAAGGTCTGTCTTTCTGGCAGTGGGTGTGGTCAGAGTGGGTGTGGTCAGTGTGCATGAGACTGAGTGGGCGTTTGTGTGTTTGTGGGAGGAGCTGAATCCGTGTGGCGTCTTCCTCCTTCGTTAAATGTGTGTGTCTCTGTGTGTGTGTGTGTGTGTGTGTGTGTGTGTGTGTGTGTGTGTGTGTGTGTGTGTAGAGTTGGAGGAGCAGACCCGCAGAGCACTGGAGTTAGAGCAGGAGAGGAAGAGGGCACAAGAGGAAGCGGAGCGTCTGGAAAAAGAGAGACGGGACGCAGAGGAGGCCAAACTCACCCTGCTGCAGCAGGCTGAGAACCAGATGAAGAACCAGGAGCACCTGGTGTGTACACACACACACACACACACACACACACACACACACACACACACATACACACACACACACACACACACACACACACACACACAACCACAAAACACACCCACAGTGCAGTGGATTGGCCTTAGCATGCCTGCAGGTGGTCAGCATGGCCAGTTAGCACTGCATTTACATCTCTTAAGAGAGACTAATGAAGTGCTAATTAGTCTAGCAGCTAGCAGCTGACTTCCTAAACAGCACTGTGAGCTGATTTGTTGATGTTAGGTAGATAAGCAGTAATACAGACTGTACTGTGCTTGGTCAGGGAGTGGAAGTGCTCTAATTTGCTCTTAAAGCCTAACTTTTTTTTTTGCCTATACAGACACATTGATAGAGATACGCTAAAGCTCCAGGTCTGGTCTTAGCCCTTTCGTTACCATTACTGAAGACTCAGTATACTGCATTATTTTTTTTGAGGATGGGCAATTCAAAAGCACTTTTGTTTAAAAAAGGAAAAAAATTAAAACCTTACAAAAGCATCCAGGTGTGTAAAATGCTTAATGCATGTGATTTGAAGGCTCAAAAAGGAGTCCTTGGGGTTTGCACATATTGGAGACACACCATTAATGCAAAGGTCAGATCTCTCAGTCTAGCACGCTCCTGATTACGACAGAGTATGTCAACGTGAAGGTGTCAATAAAATTCAGCCACTGTCTCACACAGAGCTGCTAGAAGAGCACTGAGGGGAAAAAACGACTCTAAAGGAGTTTAAATAAGCCTTAGGATGGTGGATCAATAATTGCATTATCTGTTTTTTCCCCTAAAGCATCTTGTGCATTCACAAAACAGCTCATTTTAAAACGATTGTCAATTGCTAGAAAGAGAGAGAAGCGATTATTTTCATAAAAGGCCTGGGAAAAATAAGTGTGCTCTGTTTCAGGTGATGGTGCACTGAGGTGCATAAATAATATAAATAAAAGTGACATTGATGAATCATTTTACTTGCCTAACCCTAACCAGTTTCCTGCCTGATATAAAACATTATTATTTTTTCTCCCTTAGAAAATAAGCTATCCAAATTTAAATGAAAGAGAGTAGATTAAGCAGCTGAAACCGAGCAGGCTGTGTGTGTCTGTGTCTGTTTGTATGCCTGAGTGAGTGTCTCTCCCTGCATTAGCCTGGTGGTTTGAGTCGGTCACAAATCTGAGGGTGAAATCTACTCCTGCCAGGACTAATTAGCATGAACAACTTCATACAGAGCTTGTGGCAGGGGCTGCGATAAGAGGGGCCCAGACTAGGCCCCAGCCCCCATGCCAACATGCTCAAAGCTCACATCTTATCTCCATCTCCACAGAACAACTAGCTTCTGCCCAATTCCATTCTAATCCTCAACATAAACAGCACTGATATTTCACCAGCGCGGCCCAAAGAAAACGTGAGGACTAGGCAAGAGAAAGAGAAGCGGGGAAGCAAGGGGAGATAAAATCACTCATTTATAAAAAAGTCTGCCCCTGTGACAACAATTGCCTAACTTGAGCTATAAAAGTCAGTAATTCTCAAGTAAACATTAATGCCTTGCAGTGTATCAGCTGTGCATTTCCAAGTCTTGATATGCATGCTATATATTGCATTAACATTCCAATATTTTGATACAGACATGTGGCGGCACAGTGATGTAGTAGTCAGCATGTCCACCACACAACAAGAAGGTCCTGGGTTTTAGTCCCTGGCTCGGCGAGGGCATTTCTGTATGGAGTTTGCATGTTTTCCCTGTGTTTACGTGGGTTTCCTCCGGGTACTCCGGTTTCCTCCCACAGTTCATAGACATGCACATTAGGCTAATTGGCTGTTCCAAGTTGCCCCTTAGTGTGAGTGTGAATGACTGTGTGTATATGTGTGTGTTTGTGTGTGTGTGTGTTGGCCCTGCAATGAACTGTCAATGGACTGTCTTCGCCCAGAGTCGGCCCTAGAAGGAAAAAGTGGTTTGGCAAATGAATGAATGAATGAGACAGACATGAAATTTCAGGTTCAGGGAGAAATTAAATAGATTGTATATAATCATCTTCTCTTTACAGGGTCATGGAGCAAACTGGTATAAAATGCCCCTTATCTGCATTACTCTTTTGTAGCACCTTTATTTTTAGAACTGTACAGCATTATATGACAGAGGCTGACACCAGACAAACTGTGCAGCCATGGATTTGCTATGAACGTAAGACAGAATCAGTGTGTCAGTTCACTGAGCTTGGATTATGGTCATGCAATGTGCAGTCATGAGATTATTTTGAACATTCAATCCTGAAACAGGATTACACATAGAGGGATCATGTTTGATTGTCTTACAATAATCACCAGAGTGAAAGACGCCTGTATATCCCTGAAATACATACAGAGCATCCTCAAAAATCAGGGCAACACAAAAGCTTTCCTTTAAATAAGGCATTAAAATCACTCTTAGCACACTGCATGTATGGAACTACACAACATAGCAATCCAGGGATGTCAGATTTATAGTCCATGGAACAATAAAGCTTCTAATCCAGCCCATGAAATAAGTTTACAATCCATACTCCAAAATACAATCATTGTCTAATTTCCTGTAACTGAAGAGAAATATCTAAAAATGAGATATCACAATCCCTATTTCTTTCCAGGTTATAACATTTAAGTGAGAAATGTGGACAGATTTCTGTATTGTATGATCATTGTAAAATCATTTCATTTCATTAATTTCTCTGAACCGCTTTATCCTTTATTAGGGTTGCGGGAAGGCTGAAGCCCCTCCCAGCTGACACTGGGCAAAGATGGGGTACACCCTGAACAGCTCAAGCAAGGCTCTCTCTCACCCACCCACACACACACAAACACACACACACACACGCACACGCACACACACACACACACACACACAATATCCACTTAGCTTAATGTGCATGTCTTTTGACTATGGGAGGAAACCAGATTATCCGGTGGAAACCCATGCAAGCACGGCCAGAACATGCAAACCCCACACAGAAAAACCCTTGCTGGGCACAGGACTCGAACCCAGGACCTTCTTGCTGTAAGGCGGACTTGCTAACCTTTATTCCACTGTGCTGCCTGCAACTATTTTTGAACATGGATAGTATATTTAGAAATAAATATCTCAGTATAACACAATAATACTGTGAAGTGCTGCAGCATTTGTAAAATAGGTAAGGTAAGTCTGTTGAGCTTTTTACACCTGAGCCTATTGACTCATCAGGACGGCGCTTATCCCCAGTTTCCGTAGCGTGAAGCGACTAGGAGTTCAACTCCTCCTGAATGGAGTGCTAGTCCATCGCAGATTACCTTCCCAGTATGTTTTTTTTCTGGTATTTATTTATACTGCTGGGTGCTCAGAGGCACACTTGTGGTTAAGACCTTAGCCAGGGTTCTTAGCACGTTGGGGGCCTAATGGGGAATCGAACCCATGACCTCTTGATCATGAACCGAGCACCCTAACCACCACACCACTGGCCCCAGATTTGCAAAATGTTATTTAATTCTATAAATAAATATTAAACATAAATTAAAAATACAAATACAAACAAACAAAAAAATTTATGAATTATTAAATAAATTAATTATTTAATATTTTATATTCTATCAAGAAAATAAAATCAGAAATGAAAGTATTTCAGGTGGTACAGTGGGTAATGTTGCCTGTCACAGCTTCACCATCTCTGGATCATTCTTTAGCTGTCTGTGTGGAGTTTATGTGCATGTAATCCCCTTGTATGCGGGGGTTTCCTTCAGGCTCTCTGTCTCCACCTTCCAAAAACATACCAGTAGCTGGACTGACACTGAGTGACACCGTTTCAACATTTCAGACATGCCTCGGCACTAATCACATAAACTGTTTATGTTAAATATCAGCTGTGTGTCTGAATTCAATATGTATTTATATGCATATGTATCATAAACCTACATGTCAGAGTCAGTATATCTGATTAATACATAATGTTTTAATTGTTTTGTGTAAGCAGTGTATGAGCCAGTGTGAATAAAGGTGTGTGCGTTAAGGAGTGGTGGTGGTGGTGGGTGTGTGTGTGTGTGTGTGTGTGTGTGTGTGTGTGCGTGCGTGCGTGCGTGCGTGTGTGCGTGTGTGCGTACTATTGTACTGTAATGTGTATATAGCCTGAATTAGGGAAGCATGGTTTGGTCTCAGTGTAGACAAGTGATTTTCACTGGCTGTCTGGTGGCTGGAGGCATGCTTGTGTATGTTCAAGTATAGGTATGTATGTGTGCGAGGAAGGGTTAGGAGTGGGGATATTACTATGAGAGGAGAAGTAGGAGTCAAGGAAAGTGAGATTAAGCAGTGACCTGAGACTGTGAAAGCGAGAGGAGCTCCTCACCTGTCCGCTGGGATCACATCAGAGAGGGAAAGGTTGAGTCTAACACACCCCTGCCACTCCTGTCTCTCTTTTGCTTCTGTTGTGTGAGAGGAAGGCAGAATCACTCATCTGCAAGAGAGAGAGAGGATGGAGCAATGGGATCAGAATGGTGAGTAAAAAAAATAGGATAGAGTCAAAAAGCAATAACCTAGGCATGCACACTGTCTTCCCTTCATCTTTTAACTCAACCACACACACACCCACCCCCCACCCCCCCACACCGAAGTGCATGTAGGTGTATCACTCTCCCTCACACATATAAGGGTAGCAGCATTGATCATATAATTTACTCTTCTCTATTAGCCAACCATGATATTGATCAAATAATTCCTTCAGCAGAATTTGGACGGGGCTAAATTACTAAAATGGCTGTGTTGCATTTAAGCATGTGTGCCAATAGTGCACACATCGATCACCTACCATTCTCTCTCTACATGTAAACAACTCCCTTTGAGAAGGGTCTGAACCCACATGGAGCATGGTATGTTTGTGTGTTCATCAAACTCTGAAATTAAGCAATTCAAGTGGCCTCCTCATCCCCACTCCTAAGAATAGAAACAAATTGCAGGCACTCAATCCTGCAGTAATTTTCCAACGATTCGAAGATTACGGCGGCTGAAAGGCAATTTGACCCCATTTTCCTATGGCTCCTCTGCCTGATTTCCTATGAGTCCGGAGACTTAGGGAGCGAACTCCTCTTCTTTATCTCTGACTACAGGACAGGTAATAAGGTGTATGATGACAATGGTACATGTGATCACATACACCTACAGTAGCTACCTAACTGTACACTAACACAAACACACACACACACACACACACACACACACACACACACACACACACACACACACACACACACATTCAGGCTGTTTTTATTCATAGTACAAGATTTCACTTGCCCTTGGTTATGTTGAAAAATAGCCCTTAATATAAGGACAAGCTTACAGAATTCAGACCACATTTTATTGTCATGAGAGTGTGAAGACAGGAAATGTGCCAGATACTTTATGTGTCATAATCCTAATTTGTGATTATGACACATGAAAAATGTGTGACTAGAATGGTGTGTTTCCTCTGGGTACAAAAGTCCTAACTGGGTCTTCCACATTGCCCCTAGGTGTGAGTGTGAATGCTTGTGTGTGCTGGCCCTGTGATTGACTGGTGAGCTGTTCAGGGTGCATCCTGCCATCACCTGGAGTCAGCTGGGATGGGCTCCAGCCTCCTTGTAACCTCAAAAAAGAATAAAGCAGTTTGGAAAATGAAATGAAAAAGAAATGTATAACTCTTGACTTTGTGGGAACATTTGACTAACCCTCAGAGTGATTTTATATACAGCAGAAACAGTGCCATTTGCTTTAATATAAAATAAAATAAAATAAAAGAAAGAAAGAAAAAACCTTAAAGAGCCCAAAAGGTTTCCTCTTGATTATTAAGATTAAAGGTTATTTTTATCTACAGCAATCATTATGTCAGTAGAAAGTCTTCCCAATGATAGGAAGATATAGTAAATGTGGGTTTGACATGTGGGACACAAGTGAGAAACAAAAGGTCAGCAGGTCATTTTAAACTAAAGATCTATTACGCAGGATAAAATTTCATTTGGAGTTGTCTTGGACAAGGGTGGCAAGGTGGAGTTTAGCACGTCTGCCTCTCAGTAAGAAGGTCCTGGGTTTGAGTCCTGGGCTGTGGCCTTTCTGTGAGGAGATTTCAGTTTCTTCCAGTACTTGTGTGGGTTTCCTCCAAGTACACCAGTTTCCTCCCACAGTCCAAAAACATGCATATTAGGCTGGTTGTTCCCAATTGCCCCTAAGTGTGAGTTTAAATGGTGGTGTGTGTTTTAGCTCTGCGATGGTCTAGCGAGCTGCCCAGGGTGTACCCTGCCTTAGCCCAATGTTGGCTGAGATAGGCTCCAGCCTCCCTGCGACCCTAATAGTATTAAGCAGTTCACCAAATGAGTAAGTGATGAGTGTCTTGGACAGCAAGTGCTGCAGAGGTACAGCACCCCCTGCACATTTTTATTTCATGCATACTCCAACCATTGTGAGGGTAGACAGAAAAAAACACAATGTATCAGTAGTTTCTTATACATAAACCACACACATACGCACACGCGCGCACACACACACACACACACACACACACACACACACACACACACACACACACACACACACACACACAC
>JBCNYH010000027.1:40290179-40300915 GCA_039654325.1 Tandanus tandanus | reverse complement strand
TCGGCTGAGATGGGCGCCAGCCTCCCCGCGACCCTAATTAGGAATAAGCGGTTCAGAAAATGAATGAATGAATGTTTAGATCAAGGGGCAGCAGATTGAATCTCAATTATTAGCACTTTCACCTCACAGTGAAAAGGTTCTGTGTCTTGGCCAAGAGCCTTTCTGTGGTGAGTTTGCATGTTCTCCCTGTCCTTGTGGGGGTCCTGCTGGTACTCCAGTTTCCTCCTGCAGTCCAAAGCCATGCACATTAGGTGCACTAGATAAGTGGTACAGATAATGGACAGATGTATGGCTGGCTGGCTGGATGGATGGATGAATTGATTAGATGCACTTGTCCTCTTAGAATGAAGGGTCAGTGCAAATCAATATGAATGTCTGATAACCTTTATTCTACCTTTATGTCCCTTTTATAATGATCACTCTGTGTATATGACACAAGGACAAGAATATGTAATAACTCAAGCTGAAAATCTGTGAGATGAAAATCTGTGAGATGATCTGGACCTAAATTTAGACACTGTCAGCAACTAGATGTAAGATGTTCATCACTCCAGTACAGTTCCAGAGACTTGTAGAATTCATGCCAAAGAGTGCTAACGTTGTTTTGGTGGCTCATGAAGGCAGAACACTCTAATAAACACAAAATATTGATTTTTCCTTTCATTTATTACCTGTCTGTGTATATACCACAGACTTTGCTCTATCTTGCTCTTCTGTGCATCAGTCTCTTCAGTCTATTCTGTCTAGAATACCCTATATCTTAAATCTGCCTTTGCTTAACAGTCTGACTTGCTAGCCAGCAGCTGTTTAGTTCCCCATGGCTGCAACTACTGCAATACTTATTAGACTGGACATTAACAAGGCCACATACCAGCCATGTAACATGGACAGGTAAAGTGTCAAAATCATTAACTTTAATGAGGAATGGCAATAATAATCTTATTGGACAACTTTTTCATGGATGCTGCACTCCCCCATCTATGCATAGGACTGCAGGGAGAGAGAAAAAGCTCTGAAACCATGAAGATAAAACAGCTTGGACTCATTTCATATTAGTATTAGTTTAAGCTCTATTACCAGGACCTGCTGTGCCGAGCAAGGAATCTGTAACTCCTCGATTCAGCAACCATCGGAATTTTAATTGTCTGAGACAAAAGAGGTTTTAATTTTTCCGCAGCCCATCTATCTTTCTACCTTGTCCTTCCCTAGTGTGCCCCTTCCCCTAACTTCCATAGAACAATAAAATCGTCTAGGTTTAAGTTATGGCAAGTGTTTGAAGTGCTGGAGTGGCCTGTAAATTTGGCAGGCACCTTTGGGAGCTGCTCACAGTGGAAGCTGCTGCACCACTATTTCATAGCCGGTGTGATTTGTGGCTCTGTGTGTCCTACTCACTACGGCCTCATAAATCAAAAGTCATGGTGCTGTCATTAGGGGCCGAGGAGCCCCGCCAAGAGTGCCCAAGGGCCACTTCTCACGGACTAACACTTCCAGCCGTTTCACTGTTCATCACATTTCACTGGCCTGAACCAGTCCAAATGGACTGACCTCAGCTATCAAACCCAGATTTCAACTCCCTTTTCCCCCAAGCACAGGACTGGCTTTCCTCATACTACCTATGCCCACACACTCATCCAGACTCAATTTTCCTCTGTCGTCTCTCCTTTAGAACTGCTTGTCCTACACACTCATAAAAAGTGTATTTGTATTAAGTTATAAAAAGCTTCTACAGCAAATGCATCATTTCATTGGTCTGCAAGAGAAGAAAATGTCAGAGGGAAAATTAAAGTGAGTTATGGGATCCAGCTTGAAAAAAGTGCAGCAACGTGTATCTGATAATATCAAAGAGGCAGTGACTGAGGAAAGCAAGATGGGATGAGAGAAGGGAAAGTGCCCAGGAGGTCCATACATGATCTTTGTCCTTTTTTTAACAGACTTGGGGCTTCTTGCTGTAGACACCTGTGCGCGTCTTATGTTTCAGTGAGTGTCTGAAAAACAAGCGTTTGGCTCCGATCTCTTAATCCGCGTGGCTCCATGAAACATGGTCACATGATAGGGGTAGGCCAATGATGATGGTGGGCCTTGGTGGTGGGTGGGTGTGTGGGGAGGGGAATGCAGGCCTAATCTTTTCTAATTCAAATCAAGGAGGTCCCCAGTGGAGCACAGGGATGATACCCTATCCGCTGCAATCAGACCGACCTCCACTTCGGCCGCGTTCTAAATGATTAATGGAGCTGCCTTCCCACCTGTTACCATGGCAACGGGTAACCCGATAGCCCACAGGAATTTGTCTGCCCTCCCAAGTGTGCGCCAAGGGAGGAGGACGAGAAGGAGGGAGAAAGAATGAGAAAGAGCAAAAAGCAAGAAAGAGGAGCAATTCCTCTTTCTTGAGAAGGATAAAGTGTAGGGTATGCTCTCTCTGAAATAGCTGAAGAGTGAGATGGGTTTGAGTAAGGTCCAGAAAGCCCATATTTCACCACAACATGGTTTAAACATGAGTAAAGTGAGCAATTTCAACCAAACAGACAAAGCAAGTGGATGTAAAAATGTTTTACTCTTGATCTTAGACTCTAACTAAATGTGCATGTATACTATGAACTGCAGTATCTACCATGGCAACTGGTCACAGAGTAAAATGTATCAAATCACAGAGAACAAAAAAAGGTAACATATGTCTTTATTGTATTCTTTTGAAAAGTTGTTGCATCTTGTGACTTCTTGTTTCTGTCTGAGAATGCTCAGATCCCCAGCTGACATAGTGGCAAGAGAATAATCCTATGGGGTTTTTCTGCTTTCCAATGGCAGACAAGCATTCTGACATAAAGGAGTTGATAAGGGAATTCATGTTAATGAGGTGGGACCTTTTGTACTTAAGTGGCCCAGGCTGGTTAAGAGGCTACATGAGGAATGGATATTGATAGATACTCAAGGGTTCATTGATTTGGTCATCATGTTCATCTGGAGAGCCCTTGTAGAAGTGTCTGTGCTACCTTAAGCCCATGGCACCATTTCAGTGTTATAAAAGATGCATGCCTTGTATTACCCATAATCTGAATTTCAAAAGAACTGCATTTCATTTTACCTTATTACTGCTTCTACTGCCAAGATAATTTGTTGGTAACATGAGAGGTAAGCACACAAAGCCTAGCTAATGCACATGGTGGTGAAATGTAACATTGTGCAATTATTTACTGTGGAAAAGGATCATGTAGGCCTTAACAATTTCAACAATAGCTTTTATACTCAGTTTTAAGCATCTATATTTCTCTTTTAGAAACACGTAGTTTAATCTTGGGGTGACAGGGTGGCTAATTGGCTTTTTTGTTTTGTGACCCTACATAATTTTTCAATACCAAATAATGAATACATCAATCAGTGCCTTCTGATCGTGCAAATTATCAGCAGTGTGAACTGAGATTAGCTTATAACAATTTGTCAATCCTCTTAATCCTACTAGGGATGCAGAGAGGCTGAGGCCTATCACACCCAACTCTGTGTGAAGGTGGGATGCACCTTGAACAGCTCACCAATCCCTTGCAGGGCCAACACACACAGAACCATTCACATTCACACTCACACCTCGGGCAATCAAGAATATCCAATTACCTAATGTATATGTCTTTGGACTGTGGGAAGAACCTGGAGTATCTGGAGAAAAACCCCACACAAGCACTGGAGAGCATGCAAATTCCTCACAGAAATGCCCTCGCCGAACCCATGACCTTCTTGTTGTTAGGCGGACATGCTAGCCACCATATCACTGTGCAGCCAACACTATTTTTTATTTAATTACTTTTATTTAATTTATTTAACTGTTAATGCACTATTTTTTGTTAATTTGAGAACAGATGTTGTAAATACTAAGCTAAATAACCTTTAACGTTTCTTGCTAGCTTTTATGTCGCAGTTGTGGGAAGACATGCTAATATTCATATTATCAATTAGCCTACATTTTAAAGTGCAAGTCCATTAAATGAGACAAGAGTAACTTTGTCTTTGTATCCCTTCTGAGACATTTCTGAAAATTGGCAACCCTAACAGCTCTCTCTCTCTCTCTCTCTCTCTCTCTCTCTGTGTGTGTGTGTGTGTGTGTGTGTGTGTGTGTGTGTGTGTGTGTGGACGAGTATCTGGTATCAGGGTCGTTGTGGTGGTTAAAGGTGGAATCAGCTGCTTGGTTTTCACAGGAAACCACATAGACAGAAAATGCTACATGCTGCCCTATATTGAAATACCATCTCTGTGTGTGTATGTGTGTATTAGAATACCATGTGTCTCGTTGTTCACGCTATTACCTAAGGTAACTGTATACACAAAGTAACTTCTCCCACAACATCTTGTCAGTCATTAATACAGCCACAGCTTTGGCTTTTGTCTTGCCAAGACGGCTGAGCAAATGAGGGAACCAGACAAAAAAAAGTAGTTGTAACCACATGAACACTGTGTGAGACACTCTAACTTTACAAACACTATCTAAGACAGCACAAAGTTGCACAACACGTGCACATTATTGCCATGTTTATTCTTATGAACACTCATTGCAACCTAAGAGTTATTGGGAAACTATTTTCTCATGAATGGGTTTAGGAAATGCTTGTGTGTGTAAGTATATGCAATTGGGTGAGCTGCTTATGCTTATCTACTATGCGCATGAATGGCACTTAACAAGTGATGCCAAGCCTGCACCAACCTTCTGGGGCTTTGGGTCTTGGTGGCCCTCAGAATCCAGTTTCCTTTACCTCCTGTCCATTCTGACACAAAAGACATGAAGACTCCTGGGCAGTTTACTCTGTTTCTGCTCCTGTTCAAAAACACAGGTATAATTTTATATTTTTTTCCTCATCAAATTTATAAGAACAATTATAATGCAACAACTTTACAGTTCATCGTCTTATATGAATTATGTAACTGTGTGTAAATAACTCTTACAGCTAGTTATTAACTATGCTAGTCATACAGTATACTGTATGTCATTCATGTTTGCTAGCTCTCAATGCACTTAAAATGTTAACAACCCTTTTGTTCCCAGTCAAATCATTGTTGAAACAATCAGGTCCAGGGTGCAGTAAGACAGGTGTTAAATCCTCATTAAGGAGAATTAAGTCTCAGGACTAATCACATTGTCTTACTTATATGTTTTAGTTAATATTTCACTTGATTAAACATTTCCTGTCATTATATCATACTGTTTATTTTTATGTAGAAGTAATGATTAATAAGAGTTAGGAATTTGCATTATATTAGCACTGTGATTCGACCTACTACAATTAGAGCAGAAACTATAACCTTACTCTGATTTAGTTCAACTGCTTCAGCAGAGAAGTGTGTGCATTCTGAGACAAGCTTCTACTCTGCAAGCAAAGCACTATACTTGTCTATAACCTGTATTAATTGTATAGATAATTCTGAGGTCTAAATACCAGTCTGCAGTACTAGCTCATATGACTTTAAGTTAAAGTTCATATTGACTTTACCCCTTCTTCAGGTCTGTAACCAATCAAGAAATAATAACAATCATGTTTCACATCTAGCTCAAAAAGCACAACGTACACTCCATCTCAGTCAACTGCTGGATTTTTAAAGAGACCAGTAATATCAAAGGGCAAAGCGCTTTCCCGGCCTGATATTAAAGCGGCTGGACAGTAGAGACTGAAGGGGCGAGTCTAATCGTGTTTCATGATTAATGAGTGGAGGAAATGGGGTCATGTTGTATTAAGAAAATGTGTGTTTAAACCCAAAACCGGCACAGAGCTGGAGACTAATGCATCTGTTATCGACTGGACACCTGAGAGCGAGAGGCTGTTAGAGTGCTCCCAATGGTCTGTATGGCCATCCATCCTCACCTCCCTTTTTTCTTTCCTCGACTGTCCCTCTCCAACTTTCATTCCTTTACCCCCCCCCCCCCATTCCTCGAATAAAGAATTGTCATTGTTCTACTTTATTTTAAGCTCCCTGTTTCTTTTATAGACTCGTTCTCTGTTCTTCTACTGTTTCCTTCTACGTTCTTCGTTTTCATCCTTCACTTTCCCCCACTCATTCTCACACTCTCTCCTTTTTCATCCAGAATAACCAATAGGCTCTGTGTGTGTGTGTGTGTGTGTGTGTGTGTGTGTGTGTGTGTGTGTGTGTGTGTGTGTGTTGCACACTAAGTCAGTTTCTGGCAAATCCATAACTCAATCTAACTTGAATCCCTTACGGAAGAGGAACCTGATCCGGATGGCATGTTGGGGATACAGAACCATGGCCTCAGGGCTTTAGTGAGTTTCATCCTTGTTAGAACAGCCTTCACTCCTCTAGTATCAACAGACTAGTAAGCCTTACACACATCCAGCTTAACCCATTTACATTCAATTCCAGAATTATTGGCACCCTTCATGAAAGTAAACAAAACACTAATACATGCATGGATGTGGATGAAAGCTGTTTTAACTAGATTTAACTAGGTTTTGGGAAATGTTGTCATCAATTTTTTTTTAAATGATTAGACAGGGCCAGGAATGGAAATGCCAAAAGTCAATGATTTTCAAACCATATTCAAAACAATTTTAATAATGCTGTATAAATATCTGCTTGTTTAATACTACAATTACTACTACTACTACTATTAATAATAATAATAATAACAATAATAATAATAATATTAATAATAATATCAGTAATAATTTTATTTATTCACAGAGGCATTTCCAGACCAGCTGAGAGACATAGTCCCTTCAGCGTGTTCTGGGCCGACCCCGGGGTCTCTTCCCAGTAGGACATGCCGGAAACACCACACCAGGGAGGTGTTCAGGAGGCATTCTAAACAGATGCCCGATCCACCTCAACTGGCTTCTCTCAACACGGAGGAGCAGCGGTTCTACTTCGAGCTAATCCCAGATGACTGAGCTTCTCACTATATCTCTGAGTGAGAGTCCTGTCACCCTGTGAAGGAAGCTCATTTCAGCCGCTTGTATTTGCTATCTTGTTCTTTCAGTCACTACCCAAAGCTCATGACCATAAATGAGGGTAGGAACATAGATTGACTGGTAAATTGAGAGCTTTGCCTTTCGGTTCAGCTACCTTTTCACCACGACGGCCTTGTACAAGCTCCGCTTTACAGCAGAGGCTGCACCGATCCGCCTGTTGATCTCCCGTTCCTTCCTTCACTTGTGAACAAGGCCCAGAGATACTTGAACTCCTCCACTTGGGGCAGGACCTCATCCCAGACCTGGAGGGTGCATTCCACCCTTTTCCGGCTGAGAACCATAGCCTCGGACTTGGAGGTGCTGATTCTCATCCTGGCCGCTTCACACTCAGCTGTGAATCGCCTCAACGAGAGCTGGGAGTCCCAGTTTGATGAAGCCAAAAGGACATCATCATCTGCATAAAACAGAGATTCTATGGCCACAAAACCAGAACCCCTCAAACGTCTTGGGTGCACATAAAAATTCTGTCTATAAAAATAATGAACATAAGTGGTGACAAAGGACAGCTTGGGTGCAGTCCAACCCTCTCTGGAAACGAATTCGACCTGTTGTTATCAATGCAGGCCAAACTCTGGCTCTGGTGATACAGAGACTGAATGGCCTATAGCAACGGGTCTGGTACACCGTAATCCTAGAGCACACCCGATAAGATAACCCAAGGGACACGTTCAAAATCCTTCTCCAAATCCCCAAAGAACATCCTCTCACACCTGAGCATCAGCAACAGTACGGGCTGCAGAACAGTTAGCCTGCTGGTACCTGTCCGCTACCTTGGGTGTACCACAAGCCAAAACGACCCGAAAGGCCTCCTTCCTCAGCTTGACAGCCCCCCTCATCATAGGTGTCCACCACCTGGTTCGGGGGTTGCTACCACGACAAGCACCGATGACCTTCTGGCCACAACTCCGGGTTGCCACCTCAATAATGGAGGCACAGAACATGGCCCATTCGGACTCTTTGTCCCCTGCCTCCTTTGGGATATGGTAGTAGTTCTGCCGGTGGTGGGAGTTATAGGACTTTCTCACAGGAGACCAATCATTCCCAGGAAACCCTAACTACACACTTGGGTCTCCCACGTTTGGAGGGTGGCCTCTCTGCCATTAAAACCAGCTCAACACCAGGTGAGCTGTTCACAGCTTAGCTCCTCTCTTCTCCCAAGTGTCCAGAACATGCAGCCGCAAGTCCAATGACGTGACCACAAAGTTGATCATCGAACTGCGACCTAGGGTGCCCCTCTCAAGAGGGGTAGTTTCAGAGCCAATCTATGTGTCAAGGTGAGCCTGACTATGTCTCATCACCCCCCTGGAGCCAGGCCTGGGCGAGGAGCTTGAAGGTGAGCACCTGGTGGTCAGGCTTCTGCCCATGGAGCCCGGCCAAGTCCAGCCCAAAGAGAAGACATGAGCTCACCCTCACATGGACCCACCACCTGTGGGAGGGGCTATAGGGGTTGGGTGCAATGTTAGCTGGGTGGCAGCCGAAGTTGCGAGTTCTGTCGGACTGATCCTTGGCTACTGACTCTTGCTCTTGGGACATGGAAGATCTCTCTTGGGACCTCTCTGGTGGGGAAGGAGCCTGAGCTGGTGGATTTTTACCCAATAAACTCGAATCAAATCAAATCAACACAAAACTCAACACTGGTATAAAAATGGTCAACTTCCACATACTTAATATAAGGTGACACCCTCTCTGATGACATGAACACCACTGATCCTCTTCCTATAATGTCTAACAAAGATTGAACCATAGTGGATATTCATGCAGAACAGTTTAAGCTCTTCAATATTTGCAGACTTGTGGATGTGGACTTCTGTCAATTCAACTTTAAAATGTTTAACAGACATGTTTAATAGGATTTAAGCTTAAAAAAGGGTTGATCATTAAACATAGATTTTTTTTGTTCCTACAATAAATTTTGTTACAAAAAGTTTGGTGTATTGGAGTTAATATAATCTTGTTAGAGGATCTATCCACGGCCAAGCTCGATCCTCCTGGCAAAGGCAACCAGGATTTAGAATGAAATGTCCTGGTACTTAGCAGAATTCAGGATACTATCAATCTTCAAAAGTCCCAGCCACAGAAGCCCAAAAGCATCAACGATCCATCACCATATTTTATAGTGGATAAGGGGGCATGAACAAAAAGTATGACTGTGGTCTCATTTAACCACAAGACACAATTCCCTAATGACAACTGTATGACAAAAGTATGCATGTATAATAACAACATTTTGTCAACAAACTTTTTGTCTGTTTAGTCAAACTGCCTCCAGAATCACTGGTCTGGAGTCTCATTTAGAAAGTCATGTAAAATATCTCCTTTAACTCCGGCATCTAAGGGGAAAAAAAGAAATGTTATGCAGAAAACGTCTTGTGGTGAGTCATAGGCCCTTAAACTAATTTCATCTACAAACATTTACTCTGTGATTGCATTACATATATTCTGTATAAATTTATCCCTTTATTACTTTTACTACTTTATCTCTATTTTGAATTAACTTTTATTCTCTTTTTGGTTTTGTTTTTTAAAAGTATTTTTAATTATTTTTAACAATTGAGCAAAAAATAAAAATCTCTGTTTGAAACATTATCTGAAAACACTGCATGTTAATAATATCTTTATTGCTGTGATCACACTTTTATGGTTTTAAAGCTTTAGTCAGGAATTTCATAAGAGTTACGCTGTATCCACACCATCACTTTATTAAATCATTGGGAAAAGGTTTAAGGAAACGTTATCATCCTAAAATTATTAGACAGAACCATGAATGTAAATGCCAACAGTCAATGATTTTCAAACCATATTCAAAACAATTTTAATAATGCTATATAAATATCTGCTTGTTGTATTCTGAAAAAAACAGGATAGCATGTTCAAGCATCAATAGCTTTATTGTATATTTGATGCAAAAATGACTTGCAGATTTAAACATATTGACTTTCAGTGGCTTTTGGTGACTTTTTTCCGTTGTGGCCATGTGGTACAAAACAAAATCAATTTTCCAAATATTTCATTCAGGTGTGTTTTTAGTTCGCTCAACTGGACCATCATATTCATGCAGAAAGTTTAGATTGAAATGCTTGGTTATAAAACAAATATGGAACATAGATGACCATAAAAACAAACACTTATTCATCAGGATATGGTTCCCATTCTGAGATGTCCAAATAAATGGAATCATTCACACACATTTGCCAAAACCCCAAAATATGAAAAACATAAATCATGTGCAATCATATAATTAAAATCTGATTTTCTTATTAAACTACGTCTTTTATAATTGCATGACAGATAACTTAGATATCTGAGTAAAGAATAGACATGTGTTCCCTTCTTCCTCATCAGCAATCTTCTTATTTTGCAGGCAGGATATTTACAATTAAGTAAATATGCATGAGGAAGACTTGGTTTACCAAAATGATAACTCAGGGAATTTAACTAAATCAAAAGGTCTCTCACTGCCCAAATACACTCAATGCGCAATGAATTTACACCAAATCATAAAGCTGACCTTAAAAAAGAGGTGTAATCAATGGTCTGTAAGCACTTTACAATATACATGAAGACATCAAGGCTGAATATAAAGTTACATATACTAGTCAACCTCCATCAGACTACTGGGAATTCCCATGGTTTGGCATTAGGTGCTATTATTTATACCAAAAGACCTTGGTGATGATACATTTATAATGTATAGGCAGTCTATGTGTGTGTGTGTGTGTGTGTGTGTGTGTGTGTGTGTGTGTGTGTGTGTGTGTGTGTGTGTGCGAGAGAGAGAGA
>JBCNYH010000027.1:40246264-40259362 GCA_039654325.1 Tandanus tandanus | reverse complement strand
GGGGGGGGGGAAAAAAGAAGGAAGAAAACTAACATTGTACCCCATTACTGAGCCCACATGCACACCCCAATTTTAAATTCCCTTGAAACCACTACAAGGTAAGAGGATACTAAGATATGCAGACAAGACCAATATGGCTCTCATTCCTCTCATTCTGTAGCCCTACAGGCTCTGTGTATGTATTCCTAACCAGAAAGGTCCTGAGGCCCAGGAGCAGATGGAGCAGTCTGGCCTTATCCTGGGTGGGCAGCAGTTATACAGCACTCCAGCAGATACCCTTGGGGAAAATGCAATGGATTTAATGTCCAGCCATTGAAAATTCAATATTATATGATTCAATTTAGTCTAATATCAACATCAAACGCCCTGGAATGTACAAAATCTAAGAGCACTCGGCTATTTTCTTTGGGCAAAAACTTCTTTGATTCATTGTTAGCTTTCCAATAGTTTTGGAAGTGCAATGTAGAATCTCAAATTTTGCAGTGCTTTAAAATAATAATGATCATCTCTGGAGTCTTTTTTTTAATCATTATTGTGAATTCATTGATATTAATTGTTTCCATACCTTCAGGGGATAATACATAGACTTGCATTTATTTTAAACCCCAAAATTTGTAATTTGTAAGTTTTCTACAGAGTTATGAGAAATATATATGCTTACATTTATGTTTATATGTTATTATATACAATATTCGAATCTGTTGTAACTCTACATAAATGGCAAATAGCTGCAATTTGGCATGATTATCATAATCACGTCAGTCATGTTACCCACACAGCAAGCAGCCTTTTCAGAAACCATTTCAGTACAGTAAGCAGTTAGATTTAATACTGATGTAGCACTGACACATAAACTGAGGTATTCACATCATTTCCTTTCACAGTGGAAATTAATAGCAATCCAAATAAGTCAACATTTGTCGACAAAATCCTCTTGTGTGCTAAAATTACTTCACGAGATTGGTTTGAAACACATTCGAGCCTTGTTTAAAGCAACTACAGATGTAGTGCTTTATAGACTACATTATTTTACAGTATTTGCATTTGTAAAGCAAGGTGTTGAGAATGTACAGTTCATAAGTCATCAGCATGAGTAATGTTGGGTTTTACAGTGTATATTTTATAAAGAAATCATTGATATCTTACTCTGAAACAAGTTACTTGTTCTAGATTACATTCAGCTAAAAAGTAATCATGCCCACTGTTTATTGATACTTAATGGATTCTCTGCAAGTCAGTCCATTTGTTTGCACTGTAACAGGATATTCATGTTGTTTATAGCCACAGTTTAAAATAGAACCATGACTCATGGCTGCACTGGCTGTGGCAGTTTGTGACCTAACACCCTTCTCCTATTGCCCTGGAGAAAATGAAAAGGTGGTGTTCACATGGTGGGACTGAAGGCAAGGTGTGTTTGTATGTAACTGCTTGGAAACGATGGAAAAAAGTGAAGAAAAATACAGAGGGACACAGAAGAGATTTCAGGCCAGATTATGTCAGTTCAATCATTCTCACACCCACTTTCCGTTCAGTGAATAAAACCACAAATAAGGTTTGAACTAGGGCAATCAAACAGGCCACCTCACGCCCCCACACTTAAAGTTGGCTTCAGCCTCGTCATAGGCCCGCGCCTGGGGGTTACAGGCTGTGTGTAGGTGGGTGGGAGGGGTGGGTCTGGACCCACGGTCCGAGTTCTGAGCGCTTTAGCAGACAGGTCGGCTCCAGTAGCAATGAGTCATGGCTGTCTGTCTGTGGTGCCTGCAGGCTTGCCATTTGAAGCTTATATATTATCACAATGCTAACAACTGCTTCATTCACATAAATTATAAGTCCTGCCACTTATGACTTATGGGATGCGGGCTATACGAATCTCAAGGAAGTCCTAATATGAACATGAACAAGCAAATGCTGGTTAAAAGCACAAACTGAAATGTTAAGCAGGGTTTAGTGTAAGACCCTGAGTGTGTAAAACATTCAACATTTTTTCCTCCTTTTCAAATAGACACTCAAAATAAAGACACTGAAAAGATTATGAAATTAGAAGCTGAAGCTGCCAGAAGTTGCTATTCAGACAAGGGTTGATTCATGAAGCGGGAGATGACATACGCGTTCCACTGAAAAGCTTAATGAGCATCTTAATATGGCACCAGTATAAAGCATATATCTGTGGTTGTTACCTCAAAAACCTGCACCAATATTGGAGCTGCCAACATTAACCATTTTCATAGCAGAAACTGACTATACCATACTCAGCAGCCAAAATCCTCCAGCACATTTCACTTAACACACTTGTGTATATAGGACAGTTTTGGCTTGGCATAATTCTCTGCTTATATTGAAGAAGAAGCTATATGTGACCCAAGACCACTACACTGGATTTTAACCACATCAGAACCATTAGAGTGTAACACAAAGGTGTTCAGCTCCTGCAGAAGCTTGCGCTGAGCACCACTAAGTTCTTCAGCAAAAACATTTGCGCCATTTAAGGTCTATTTTCATCAGCACACAATCACTACTAGTCTAGTATAAACATCCGGTTGAAATCAACTGTAGTGCTCGTCATAACTACAAGCTGGGTATGTGGGCAGATTGATGACCTCCAAATCAGGTATAATTCACAAATGATGCAGATGTGCTCTGGTCTTTTTTCTGGAAAAAAAGAGTAGGATCACCTTACCTTCAAGAAAGGAAAAAGAAAAAAGCATGGTATGGAGAGAGATGGACACACACACACACACACACACACACACACACACACACACACACAGATATATATATATATATATATATATATATAGAGAGAGAGAGAGAGAGAGAGAGAGAGAGAGAGAGAGAGAGAGAGAGAAAACGAGGAAAAGATGTAGCATGTTTGTCCCGTTGAAACACCTGTCTGCTTTGCCATGAGTGTTACAGTGAGAGTGCAGGTGTGTTACAAAAAAAGGGCATCTTGATTAATATGGTCATGGAGTGGTCCATCATCCACATTTACCATGTCTAGTCATTCAGTTAATCCTGAGCTTTTGCTGTCTCTAAGTGTATGCTATGCCCTGTTTTACTTAAACAACAGGGATCTATAAAAGTTTGATCCTCACAACACACAGGTTTGGAGGTGTATCATGTTACCAAAAAAGGAGATTTGTGAGGACATATATTAAAAAGAGTTATTACTGCTCATCAGGCTTTAAAAAAGTTACAAAACCATCTCTAGAGTTTGGATTCCACCAATCCAGTCAGACAAATTGTGCACAAATGGCAGAAATGCAAGACCACTGTTACCATCCCTAGGAGTGGTCGACCAATAAAGATCACTCCAAGAGCAATCCATGTTGGATAGGTCACAAAGAAACCCTGGTTAACTATTAAGCAAATAAAGGCCTTTCTCACATTAGTTAATGTTAATGTTCTTGAGTCCACCATCAGGAGACCACTGAACAAAAGTGATGTGCATGGCAGAGGAGCAAGGAAAAAGCCATTACTCTCCAAAAGGAACATTCCTGCCCTTCTTCGGTTTATTAAAGATCACGAAGGCTATTGGGAAAAAACAGGGATTGGTGAGACAATAATATAACAGTCATGGCTTAAATGAGAAGTTTTTTGTTTGTTGAAGGAAAACACTGTATTTCAGCATAAAAACGTTATCTTATGTTTATCCAAACATGGTGGTGATAGCACCATGGTTTGGGCCTGTTTTGCTGTATCTGGGCCAGGACAGTTTATCATCATTGATGCAACAAAGTGTCAGGACATCTGTCTGTGAACTGAATCACAAAAGAAAGTGGGTCATTCAGCAAGACAAGGACAATAAAGTCATAAGATGGTCTACCAAAGAATGGTTAAAGAAGAATAAATGAAATGTTTTGGAATGGTCAAGTCAAAGTCCTGGTCCAAGTCTATTTATCCAATAGAAATGCAAGTCTATATGCAGTACTGAGCAACATTGACCACAAATGTTTAGTTACAGTCACTACTGCACAAGGTGGTCTGAAAGCAAAGGTTCACATACTTTTCCCACTTACACATTATGTGTAAATGTCACTTACACTTAATATTTGATCATTTTCGTTAATAAATAATCGACCAAGTAAATTTTTTTGTCTGATTTGTATAATTTATTTCTCTACTACGTTTAGGACTTGTGAGAAATGTAAAAAAAAAAAAAAAAAAAATCATATTTATGCAGAAATATAGGAAATTCAACAGGGTTTACAAACTTTTGAGCACCACTGTATGTCATACCTCCCACCCAGAGTGCAGAGCAAATCGCTGTTACATCGTCTGAATATGACCCTGTGATTTAGAAAAAAATAATTTACACTTCTAACTGAGAGCTGAATAAATATTATAAATAGAAAAGGAGATGCATGGATACGTTAATACATAGCAAATTCATATTAAATAAAATAAAATTGCTTGCAACAATTCCTCTACATTTTGTAAGAGGTATGGGTTTGAGGACTGGATTGCAGAATCTTTAAAGCCTAAACCTGTTGATAGATGGCACATAATGATGTAAATTAAGAAAAGAGATAGGTACACAAAGAGACACACATGCACAAGCACTCGTCCACACGTCCCATTATTTTTTGCTTTTGCTTCCGTAATTCTGTAAAACACAGAATGCAAATTGAAATTCAAATTTCAAAACCCAGAGATTCCTATCTAATTTCCAGACAAGTCTATCGAACCAACATACATACAAGTAATGTATCATGAACAAACCAGTTTTCTAAACAAAGGGAATAATACTAATATGATTTAGTGTAGTGGTTTTTAGTATAGGCCTCTTAGACACCTGTACAGAAGTTTAAAAAAAAAACTGCAGAAAGTAACAACATGCAAATGATTGAAATGTTAATGAACTGGAGAAAGCCATGTATTATACAGGCAGTGATTTTTAATGATAGCTTTGCATTCTGAAATGGAATTGATTTCAACTGTGCACATTCTGAGTTTTGGATTACGGAAGTAATAGAAATATGCACAGACAATATTACTTGGAGAGACAGTCATACAGAGGGCATGGCAAATACACACATTATAAGACACACTGACAACAATTTGAATGTCATCCAACCTAGAATACAAACACTGTACACACACATCTTCTGACAGATGACTCACAGCTTACTCATCAACGGCACAATGGCAAGTGCTACACTCTCTCACTATGACACTTGCATTGATTCATAGCTTTAGTAATTGTATCATTACTGCGTCTGCGGTTAGAGTCCACTGCTATTAGTAGTAGTTAATTACAGAGTACGCAGTAAATCTGTGTTACCCTCTTCTTCCTCACCTGTTGGCTAATAGAAGGGGATTTTTTTTGGTAAACTGAGAGCTCCAGTACACAAACAGGATCTTATCAGCAGGATCAGGTATGTATGGGAAAGCAATACCAAGCAACTCACTTGCCCCCTAGATAAGGAGGTACAAGTTTCCAGTTTATGCTGCAGGCATATCCTGTTACTAATACTGGCTTGTTTTTGTTCCTCTGCTGGGATGCCTTGTCCCCTTAGGGGGATGAGAATGTCAACTTCCACCTCACTCACTTTCTCTCTCAACCCATCACATACAGACAGAGACAGACATACCAGTGTACTACTGCGTCACACCCATCACAGAGACAGAAACATGAACACTTACTTCATCCCATCACAGGGTGAGAGACAGGTCAGAGACAGCTGTGTTTTATTGTTCAGTGGGAGATTTAGGATTTGAGTGCAGGCCTAGCTGGTTATGGCATCAGGAGTTGTGACACACTGTGTCAGGTGCTTTAAATTCAATTAAATTTCAATTCAGTTTTATTTCTATAGTGCATTTTACAACTGGCATTGTCGCAAAACAGCTTTGCATAGAAAAAACAGACAGAATTACAGTTAGAGAGGTACATGCTGACTGCTCTGCCAGATGGATAGACAGATACAAGGATATAGAACACAGACAGATAAACTAAAAGTGTTGGAGACCTGACCATCAAAGGGTCATTCCATGTCAGAATTCAGTGAAACCTTAACCAGACATACAACATGTTTCAACATGAACACATGCAACATTTCAAGGTCTTAGTGCGAAAACTTTCCGAGATATGTTCATTTAAAGGTCGCAGGCTAGTACCCATTTGTCGGCCCGCAACTTGCAGTTTATTATTTTGGCCATTTCCGAAAGCTTGTAACTCCCCTAATAATTACTGTATAGGGCTGAAACTTTGCATACCAGCAGAACAGGGCCCACTCTGTCAGAATATGCAGTTAAAATTACTCTGTTTGTCAGGGTTAGGTTGCTATTTATACTGCAATTTTGGAAAAAGTGCAATTTCGAACAAAGTATTTTCGAATTATTGACACAGAAAATATATTCACCACCCCCAAAAGTATTTTTATAGCAAACTTAAGCATATTTACATGTAAAACAAACCGGTTTTAAAAAGAAGAAATGTGATAGTGTTTTAGTGAGTGTCCAAAAACTGAACGGTAGGTGAAAATTTGCTCACCTTGCGAGCCCCTGAAGATGTGAGCAGTTCACTTTATAAAATAAAGTTAATGAAACACTACCACATGCAACATGTATATCACATCTAGCAACACACACAATTTCAGCCTTGTTGCTCATTTCCTTCATACTTAGCCATCATCTTGAAATTTTCATAAATTTCGCTTGTGAAATTTTATGAAACGTTTTTGTTTTTGCACTTTCCTTCTGAAGAGAAATAAATAAAATATGCATAAATATTTTGTGAGATCAGAACATAGTCTCAAACTGGTACCAGAGTAATAATAAACAAAAACAAATGTTTTAAATTTGCTTTTATAACAATTAAAAAAGCGACGTTTGTTGCACATACTTATCTGTCAGAGATTCTATTATCAAATAGTACATGTATAAGTTATATTTATCATTTCAAAAGATGTATTTATATCCCCACTGAATAATTAATATAAGAATATATTATGATGGAGATTATATACATCTTTTCATAAGCTTAGAGTGGGTCCTGTTCTGTTGGTATGCAAAGTTTCAGCCCTATGCAGTAATTATTAGGGAAGTTACAAGCTTTCAAAAATGCCCAAAATGGAAAATTGCAAATGGGTACTACCCTGTGATCTTTAAATTAAAATATCTCTGAAAGGTTTTGAACTAGGACCTTGAAATTTTGCATGTGTTCATGTTGAAACATGTTCTGTGTCTGGTTAAAGTTTCATTGAATTCTGAGATAGTCACCTGGAAAGATTTGTCATGGAATGACCCCAAAGCACAAAACTAACAGATTGATGGATAGCCAGCCGTAAACAGACAGACAGACAAACACATGGATGGATAGACAGATAGATAGATAAAGTTAGCATGAAGTTTAAATAAGGGAAGAGGAGTGGACTTTTGCAATCTGTTCAATCAAAGTAGTGAAAATGATAATTGTTTGTGTGTCTACAAGTGGATGTAGCACATCAAAAACAAATCCTATTTTCCTCTTCCTTGAGATACGTAGTTCTCACCCTAAACATTCACATGACATCCTTTCCTGCTTGTTCCCTTCTTCTCTCACTACCTCTAGGGCTCACCCTTCCACCTCTCCCTTCTCTCAGTGATCTGCCCTACAGAACCAGCACAAAATCCTATCCATGTGTTCTTTACCCACATTCCTGTGCCATCATTCAGCTCTAGCTGTTTACTGTGACTTTCAGAGGCCCTCCTGGCTCACTAGGTCTACTTTCACTACCGCTTTGATAGGCACTGTGACTGACAAGGCCCCTTAGTAGACGCTCCACTCACCTGCACAGGTAGTCATTAACCTCATCACTCCTGCACACTGCCACACTTTTTCCTGTCAACACAGCTAATCCAGATGCCTAAAAGCTCTAAACCCCTGTTCTCAGATACTCAAGTGCCTTTAATTCCAAATGAAAGTTCTGTGGACAGATGGCACGGTAATTTGATAAGCTGTCTTGGCTTTATTCTACGTTTGTTGTTATTAGGAGAAGCTTAACATTTTGGCAGTTGACTGGGTTGTTCAGGTAAAGCTATGGGTAGGGGGGAGGGGTATACATTCTGTAAAAGGGAAGACACATATACATATTGGTGTTTATCTCATATCTTTAATCCCTTATTCATGCAGTAACAAAAAAAAAAAACAATCTCATATTAGAGCTTCAATGTTTTTGGACTGAGAGAGCTCTTCGTTACTCCCACTGTAATCAGGTGTGTGCGAGTGTGCATTATCTACAATAAGGAGGTGGCCACAGCAGACAACAATGTCAGTGTCAATGACAGTTCATCCAAGTCAAAAAAAAAAAAAGATGCTGCTAGCTAAGTCAAGTCTGAACAAACACCATGACAGGAAGTTTCACACCTTTCTTTTGTTGTCTTACGCTTCTCAGCACTCTTTCACATACCTGACAGATCTGAGAGAGGCTCAGCTGGCAACTACATGCTGTAGCTGACCAAAATCCCTGTTTTTAGAGCAGCTTTCCTCTCACTGAAGAATGGCAGGCATTTAGATTTGCTCCTGGTGCTTTGTTCTTTAACACACAGTACAGAGGTGCAGTGATGAACTCTTGGTTGAATGCCAGTAGCTTTCTTCATATATAGACAGGTGAATAAATCTATTCTCATTCAGAGATCTGTTCATTCCCCCAGAGACCACTTCCTTTATCTCCCTCTGCTGGTTGCTGAGCATGCTGGGTGTCCTGTGCCATTCAGGTCACTGTCATGTATTAAACACGTTCATATTAAAATGTTATCATGTACATGTAAACTAACATTTTTACAGCTATCTGAAGTCTATAAAGGATATGGTGAAAGCCTTAGTTGTTCCAGCTTTTGTTTTCATATACGGACAAATCAATTTAGAAAAATGTAAAATATCTAGAGAACTCCCAAACTCTGTATTTGTTCAGTTCCCCAGCACAGAAGACGGCAGAATTTAAGATACATATATTTAATATATATATATAAGGCTCAGTTATGCAAGCTTTATTTTTATTTTCAAGAATTAGGCAGGTTTTTCCCACCCTTTTATTGGCCTGCTCTGCAATGATCGCAATCATCGCAGTCCCTTGTTGCCTGTGGTGAGAAAAAAAAAAACCCTTAAGCTGGCCAAGGTTCCCTTCGATCCCCACTGTTTAAGGTTAGCATCAGGTTAGCATGCTAACCCTAGCCGACTAACTGTGCTATTGGTTGGTAAGAATTTATTAATTAATTTATTTTAATTGTATAATTCCCCCCCCCCACACACACACACAAGACAAGCAAACTAAAATGAGATTTGTGTGCGTAATGTTTCCATTTTATAACGTGATACTGAGGCCACCTGCTCCAAGTAACCTTAATTGAAGTAGCTGTTTAGTAGAATTATTCATTTGAACATTACTGAATGAATAACCTGTCTGACACTTTAGTACAGTATTTATGATTTACAATTGTATGATTAATTCAAGACTAAGAAACAAGTTGCTTGCTATCAGTTGCTTATGATAACTTGTTGGTCTTTACTGTGGATGCAACGTTGATTTTGTTTTATTTTAATTTTTTTTACTAGGTACAAAAATTATTGAATGAGAGATAAGTGGCAACCACCGAATGGCTATACAGTGTAACCCTGAGTAACAAACAACTGTGTCAAAGCAAGCTGCATAATGTTATTAAAAATGTTTACCTCAATACCTGTTTGTCTTTGTTTCTACCTTTCTTTTCTTCTGGTGTCTGATGTAGTACCCCATTCAATGCATGTAGCTGATTACTGCACAGGGATGTTTTCTGATATTTCCAAAAGGTAAAGTTAAATAGAATTTTTTAAAAATTCTATTTCCAAAATAATGCCAAAAGTTTCTTTGTTACATTAGAAATACTGTATACTTCTTTGTACTCCTTACTTCTGTGTGATATCTTCCTTTGTAGCAGTTGGAAGCTGTATTAAAGCTCTCTGTGTTGTAGATGAAAGTCTCAACAAAGCACAAGAGTTAGTACTGAGGAGTTATAAAAACAATATTTTGCATGAAGCCAACTGCATTATAAATACCACAGCTACTACTTCAAATAATAATAATAATAATAATAATAATAATAACTCTCTCACTCATTTGCAAAACCGCTTAAGCCTACTAGAGTTGTGGGAAGGCTGCAGCCTATCTCAGCCAACACTGCATGCAGACGGGGTACACCCTGAATAGCTCACCAGACCACCACAGGGTCTAATAATAATAATAATAAAACTATGCTATGGTAATAATAGCATAGTAATAATAATCATAGACTGGGCTAATAATAGCATTAATAATAGAAAGACACCTGGAGTTCCTTAGATACCCTCTTTGGGTGTGTTGAGAGAAAACATGAGCTTCACATGCTATTTACTATTGCTAATAATCCCCAATATATTAGAACACTGTTGGAATTCCCCAGAGCGACCACATTTTTTCTACCAGCTCGTAACACGTGTATAACACGTGAGTAGAAAGCCATTTTAGATAAAAGGTAATACATCAAATAAATCAATGCAGATGTCAATGCTCTTCAACTGGAATCTTAGTGTAACACTTCATGAGATGTTCACTATTGCAAACTTTTAACTCCAAGTAGAAATTAAAAGTTAAAATGTAAATACCTTAAAGGGGCAGTGCCATGGTTGTTTAAAGAAAATAGCCTAAATGTCATGAATGGTGTTATCAAACAAGATCATTCATACAGGCGGAAATTCAGTTCACAAAGGATACTAGACATGAATTGGATTTATAGATTAAGCTTGTTAGGGATTTACAATACAATATCTATCTCAGAAAACTGTTCAACTCAACAAGACTCCAGCCTCCTTTTGATCTGCCAGCTGAAAGGCTCTTTAACAATTATAGACAAGTACTTTGGACATTCATGGCATATTTACTCAAATTTTTGGCAACATAAATTGGCAAAAAACAATGACAATTCCTTTAAACTGTGTACCATCTCTCATCTTTCAAAACCTACATATTTCTCAACACTGAAACAATGCATTAAGTGATTAAAACCCACTCTCTGTGCTTTTCATCAAGTACAAATGATCCTGAATTACACAAACTCCCTATCATCATTTGTAAAGCACAGTTATATCAGGCCACTTCTTTCCATTGTAAGTCATTTCTTCCCCAGCCCTCAACACCAATTCTTATAATCTCCCTCGTGGTAAAATGGTTCTCCTCAAACATAAAGTGCTGCCTGTTGAGTAGACAGGCTGAAGTTGTACACTTTACAGCTGCTCAGCCATTTCTGAATGTGGCCACCTGCAGCACGTCATCCTGCTCCAAGAATGTCTGGTTATAGGGTGAGCTTATTCCTGACAGATTACCATGATATGGACAGTGAACTTCAGTCTGGCTCATCAAAGTCCCCAGGAGCATGAAGGCTCTAGGATAGAGTATAAAAGCAGTGAACGTTATCGTCTACATTACAGAGGATTGGAGTACCTTTAGGAGGCTTGGAGCACAACTGAAAAGAGCTAGCTGGGGAATGGGAAGAAACTGAGACTATGATGGCTCTCATATGGAATAAAACGGAACAAGTTGACTAGGTTTAGAGGGTACATGGGGTGGAGATGTATACTTTAGGCAATCTATGGTAAGAGGATTCCAAGGACAGATAGCACAAAGTTTTGTAAGCTATTCATTACACATAATAATCTCAAATATAGTAGGGCAGTGTTTCCCAAACCACTCTGTGGAGTTTCCCAGTCCTCTCTCCCAATGCTCAACACTAAGGTATTCAGTTATCACTGACTTGAGTTAATTCGATTAAACTCAGTTTTATTTGTATAGCGCTTTTTACAATGGACATTGTCGCAAAGCAGCTTTACATAATAAAAGGAATTTATAAAGGAATTTAAACATTTTTCTACAACCCCAACACATCCCTAATGAGGAAGCCTGCGGTGACAGGGGTGAGTTAGTATTAGGGGTCGAAAAGCTAGAGAAAACCATGCACTATTCGAATCCTTAAGAGTTTTCTCAGTTTGTCTAGAGCCCTTAAAGATTCTACACAGCTCCCTAAAGAGTTTTCTGGGAGGAAAGAGCCCTTAATTTTCCAATGAACCCTCAAAGAAACCTTAAAGAATGCTTATTTATAAGATAAGCTCTATGAAGAATGTATGCCACATTTAATGGGCATATTAGTGCACATTACCCCAACAGACCAAACCCAAAAACACCAGAAAGTTGCAACCATAGCGATATTTGAAATGGCTGTACTATATTTTAAAATGATGGAATGTGGCTTTACAGTGAAAGCTATAAGCGCAGGGGAAAAGTCACTCAGAGTAGTTTCCCCTCAGCAATGGTGTTTTGGGATTTCTCATCTTTTCTTTTCCTCTACTTTAACAATAGAGGAGAGAAGAGTGGGACGAATGGAGAAGGAAGAGATTTGCTTGAGAAAATAAACGCGTGAAATAAACACTGGATCTATTGGTGTCGAGTTTCTGTAAAAACGCAGGCCTCTGCGCAGGGACCCGGCATGGTAATACGATGAGGATAATCATGTTGCTGCTGAAATCCATCCGCTCAGAGACTGCAGGCAGCAGCCAGAAAATCTCACACACACACACACACACCACACACACACACAAAGTATGAGTGGAAGCACCCCCTCAACACCACCTACGCCACTCCATCTATATTATTTTCAGCTGGCATCATTTATTCATGAAATTACTCAGGTTTATGTGAGAGAAAAAGAAAGTTAAAACTCCTTACTGATAATAATCTTCAAAAGAGCTTTTGGTTGAGTGAAACCAGCAAGTAATGTGTGCACACATGCACACGTTTGTCTCATGATCCTTATGAGGACTTTTCATTAACATAATTATTAAAGCAGTTAATCCTAATCATAACCTAAATAGCCTTTGCCTGCCTTGTCAGCTATTTTTGATCCTCATTGGAATTTATTATTTTCCATCCTTTTACTATCCTTATTGGTTTTTACCGAGATATGAAAAACATTCCAACTACACACACAAACTACCAGCACACCCAAGATACACAAGCCACTAGTTTTCATGAACTACTAGTATATATATATATATATATATATATATATATATATATATACACACACACACACACAAACAGACACATATATACA
>JBCNYH010000027.1:40236055-40246217 GCA_039654325.1 Tandanus tandanus | reverse complement strand
ATGGAATAAATGACAATGTGCACATGCATAATGACAAGTGCACACAAAAGAAAATAATTTTAGAAATATTTTTCTCCTACACATGGTTGAAAGTAGCCCTAGCTGAGGCTGTGCTCCTGATTGGGTATGCACATACTAAAGCTGAAGAGGACAATCCAATTACTAATTATTTCATCAAAAGTCTGTATAAGTTGTCTAACAAAGAAGACACACCAAGCAAGTCCAGGGACAAATGGGGTCAGGGCATACAACAGTTAAAGTTTGGTATAACCAATTTCAGTGATATTCCTCCTGTCTGTCAACAAAACATATAAACAAGTTACTGTAATTTTGATGCTTTTAAATCCACCCATATACAGTGTATCTAATAACCATGAGTAGAATCAATGCCTGTGTTGATGTTTTGTTGCAGTGGTGGTGGTGTGAAGTGAGGCATACTGGGGTGCGGAGGCTGGAGGAAGTATCACATTTCAGTGTCTGCAATTGCATGTGTGAGTGTGAGAGAAAGTATGTAAGTGTGTGTTTTTGTGTGTGTGTGTACTTGTATGTGTGTACAAGAAAACTTCTCTTCTCTCCAAACTTCTTGAATTACCTCTCTCTCTCGCCCCATCCTTTGAGTTCGAATCATCCACCTGCCTTGAGAGTGTGTGTATGTGCGCACACTGAAAACAATAGCTGGCTAGGCTGCATCCCTCCTCAGGCACTGAGATTTGCACCCTCTCTTCTGAGCCTGGGAAAGGAAGTACACCTGTAACTCTAGCCTGACTCAAGGTTATACAGTCAAGTTCCTGCAACTGTCTTTCTGCCTTTTAAGAATCAACTTGATTTCAAAGTAAAAACATAATAATCAATGACTCAAAATCGATGGCAAGACTCATAACTCTGGAGAGACGTGTGCCACAGTCGCAAGCTGTTCCAGCACAGAGCAGAGAAACAGGCAGCCTGGGAACAGTTGGAACCTGTTTTCCACTGCCAGTCAATGAAAGGGGGGTGCATTAAGGAAAAAAGTGAAGAAAATTTATTTTTAAAAAAAAGAGCTGATTGAAAAGGTGTAAATACAACCTGCCATTTTGCAGGCCATTGGTTTCCTGGGGTATTTAAGCAAATATTATGAAGATATTATTAGATGTTGCACAGTCAATCCATCACTTTCCACAAACTCCAAATTTTAGCCCACACCATTCCATTCGCTTTGTCATAATTACTCATTCAGGCTTTTCACGCTGAGGTCTCTTTTTCCCACCAGCAAATCATACAGCAGCAAGAAAACATATTACCACACTAAAGCCTTCTCCTCTACAATCAGCCATCAGCCAGGCTTTGGAGAAATAAACTTATAGTCAAGTGGAAAAAGCTAGCATGACAGACACAACTTAGCTTAAACAGTGTAATCATTAACATATATTACACAGGTGAAGAGAACATTAACAACTGGCTACGCAATGCATCGTAACAAACGACCTAAAGCAATGTTCTAAACTTTATAAGGTCAGAAATATCACTCTTTTGATACATGGAAGGACATAGGTTATAAGTCCAGGATCCTTTAAGTTCAATAGAGTCAGTTTTCTGAGGAGATGACTGAACTGCAGATTTATTAAAAAAGATAGAGTATCGTTGTAATACTTAGCAAGTGATTAACAATGATTAATTAGGATAATCTATTTGACAGTTCTTACTCTCACCACAAAGAATGTCAAGGTCACCTAAAGTGACGTGACTACAACTTATATGAATAATTTCTTAATCAAAAGCAAACATTTAAAAACGTTCCAATGGCTCTAATCCACAATGTTTCAGTAATTGACTGTTGAGGTCTCATTCTGTAGTTCTAAATAATTCTACATGATTACCTGTAACCTAGGCAAAATCTATAACAGGTGATAGATGAACTGCGGAATTCCTTTTGTGCTTAAAATTTAAGTGCATGTCAAATGGGAAGTAATGCAGCCACATTTAGTGAAAGGATAAAAAACCTCTCTCAGTCCATCTTAGAGCAGCTTTTACAGAGCTCCCAGTTCAGACTGAGCGTGGAAGATAATTGGCCAATGGATATTTCAGATACTCAACTCTCCACGTTCTAAGCTCTCCAGGTCCCAGCCGGCCGGAAGCAAGGGCTTCTGGGATAGATTTATACAGGCTCTGGCCTAAATTGCACATGTCAGGGTCGACTCGCGCTAATATTAATATTAATTCCTTTTGGACTGGGAGCTGATTCTGGCAAGCCTAGCACGTCTGGAGTTCTAAGTAGTTTTCCATGAACCTACCATAGCACTGAGGCTTTGGAGATATGATGACAAAACCGCCTCTCCCTCTCATTCTCTAGTTTTCTCTTTCACACACCACAAAACTCCACCCCTTCCTCCTCCAGCTCACACACTCTTTAAAAATCTGGAGTAAAAGAAATGGTCTAAAACTGCTTGCTCAGCTGCTTTTATTTTAGGATGCAACAAAAATATGAGCAAACAAGCAAACAAACAAACAAACAAACAAAAAATCAGAAACTGCTTATGACGATCAGGATTTGGGTATAAAATCCTGCAGACAAACGGCATGATAATTAAGAAAAACGTAAAACAGCATTTTTCATTTTTCAACAGAATTTATTTTTCATGTACCTTGAGATACTTTAGGTATACAGAGTCATATGTTCACAAGAGGTCTGTAAATAATCATTGCCTCAAAAGTATTTCTGGTCTTATCGCCCATAGGCGCAGAGCTGTCAGGCAGGTCCTTCGGTGCCGATGCACAGTCAGAATTGACGTTCCATTCATTATAAATATTGCTGCAGTGAACCGATCTAGGATCAGTTGTCTGGGGATTTTCTGTAACATGAGCCTAAGCTAAAGGCCTGCTTCTGATCTGTCCCCAAGCAGCCCAATCGGCCATAAACACTGCTGCTTTGAGTTCATTTGCAGCGTGCCGGCAGCCAAAGACATCATTATACCTGATCCCACAAGTGCCTCCGAGTGGTATGGAAGCTAAAGGGATGGAGGCCTGCACTATCGCAAACAGAAGGACCCCACACTAACCCACCATGGTGCCTGGTGCTTTCACTAAGACTATTATGGGGCAATTAACAGCACAGAGCAGCAGAGCTGGGTTTCTACTGCCAGAATAAACCAATGTCATGTGATGTCATGGATGAAATGTGTGCATTTCTCAGTTCAGTGCATGCCAACTACCACATGATGTTTTGCAAGTTTAGCAATATCGGATCTACCTTTGTTCAAGCCAGCAAATACATTTCAGGTGCGGAGGCGCAAATTTGATTCTTCTGTGACTTAAGTAATCATCTAATTAAATAGCACTGAGACATGAAAACTGTGGTGGCATATCAAACCTGGCAACACTTCCCCAGCTAGGTGAAGAGAACATATGATCCTGATACTGAACCGTGCCCTGAGCCAAAGCAGCTCCACTGTGAGATTCCATTGCATCAGAGGAATGTTAACTGCCCTGCTCATTTAACAAAGTGGTCAGAGCCACTTCACTCTCTAATACATCTTCATTAGGCTTTATTACATTCTCAGGTTCTGCAAAACTCAAAAAAAAAAAAAAAAGAAAGAAAGAAATAAAATTCTGCACACATTCTTGTGTTGGCATTGCACTTCCTCCTCAGGCAGGATGTGAGTTCAGCTGGAAGCTGATCTTATGCAGAAACAATGGCTGAAGCATGAAATGCTATGGAAAATGCAGAAAATTACAATCTTGGATACCAAGCAAGCAGTGCATTTTACAGTAATGACAATCACATAAGAATAAGAAATGTACAGAGGATTACCACACACTGCTGCCAACTTTTGTAGAACCAATCAATAAGACATAAACATGAAAATTCTTTGCTCGGATATTCACTCTGAATAAAGAAACAATGCCTTTGGTTGACCAATCAATCATTTTCAGCAAAAACTTTTAAAATGGTCATACTGCTCATGTCTCATTTTAACTGGGGCCATAAAAATAACCTGAGTTGACTGAGTATTTGTCACGGTGATGAAATAACCCAGTCCCTGGCATCACTGGAATAATCTAGAACCAACACTGGCACTTTAAGTAGCACCACAGAGCCCTGGTTTTATTTATTCAAGACATTTTTCAAAAGATGTTTGCTATAAATTTCACTCTTTGCTTGAATTAGACACCAATTACCTTCTACAGCATGAGTAGTATGCACTGCCTATTCACATGAATAATAAGGACAAAAAATATATAAATAAATAAATAACTAAATAAACAAACAAATAAATAAATAAAAACAAAAAACAGCCACAGGGCAAACACACACAACTAAATATTCCAGTCTGCATTACTGTGTTTGCTTACATCTCAGATGTTTATGAATATTGAACGCTTACAAGGACTCCATATCCCTCTGTGTATTTTAAGACTAGTGAACAGGCAAAAGAGAACTGTAATGAATTTTCATGATGTGTGACTCATTCTAACTCCAGAAATATTAACTTCCAAAAGACAACAGCAAAAACCTACAGACTCAATCAGAAATCATTTACAACTTGGCAAATATATGATTATTATAGCGGAGCTTTGCATTGTGTGAGCAGAGATAAGGGATAATCTCCTTTTTTGAATGTCATGAAATGTCCGTCCGTCCCTCTGGAGAACGTGGGAACCGTGTGATGACACTTCTCATGCCAGTATATTACCGTCGTAATGGGAATGAATGTCCGAGTGAAGCTAACTACTTCTACTCTATCTTCCCCTCCAAACTTTTACTTCTTTGAAGCCATAACATAAAATACACTTTTTAAACAATGTAACAATGTTTTTGTAGCTGTCAAAATAAACTATTACTGCAACTATTAATGCATTACTCATTTGAATAGAAAGGCTTTTAAACCAATCACAGTGAGGAAGCAAATGATGTTTCTGGAGCGTATAACGTGCATACAGAAGTAAGCAACCTCTCTCTCACACTACACACACACACACACACACAACCATGAATTAGTCTGTAAGACAAAGCAGAGAACTCCAGACCAAAGAGTGGTAATAATGCACTAATACCCCAATCACCGTTAAAAAAGAAAAGGAAAAAAACCAAGCAAAAAATAAATAAATAAATCATCCTATGGATACTCACTCGCACTTACTTGGATAAATGATTTCTTAGATATTTTGGAGCTAATTATCATTGATTCTGTAAGCAAATCCTATGTTTTACAGAGTTAAATTCACAAATAAACAACTTATGTTCTTGTGTTATTGAAATGTTCTCTAAACCTACGGCTTCTAAATGGTGTACTTTTTAGTGGAACCGCTTTACACAGGATGGTATCTCCTTCTCTTCATTGTTTTAAAGAATCAGCATGCTAATCTGGACAGACCTCAGTAGTGCTTTAGGGTTCCTTGTCACACTCAATATTACTATACTAACAGAGGAGGTGTCTGAAAATAGGCTGTTCCTCTCTCTGGAAAAGCTCCCATGAGCCAAGTCAGTGCTTTGCAGCTTTTGAACTTGTCATGCCTTTAAGTTATGATACATTACAGTGTTGTGCTTGGCCTGAGAAGGGATCTACAATAATCGCTTGGTGTAAAGCTCTGGCTCACCCTGAGCTGTGCTGACGGCTCTCTGGCGTGGAAAGTACTACTCTCTCCTGCGACGTCCTAGGGAGAGCGGGCTTCATGAACGGTACAGTTCAGGTGAAGGTGCCACAGCTGCAGTCAGTGCTGGGCCAGGGAGTGGACCACTCCAGAACTCTGGCACAGTAAAGTATTCCATGCTAAAAGTGAATCAAAAGCATTGTCAAGTTCAACTTGTACAGTTGCTGTTAGAGACATGACTATTCAGCTCAACAGCATTCAATGAAAATGGCGAAACAATGATTTTAAACCAAATTCCATATTTGTATGCTTGTATACTTTCGGGTTTGAAGTGGAATTCCTCATGCAGTTACTTTATTTGTGCAGATAAGTACGCCTCCAGCATGGCCAGCACTTGTGTTGAATGGCAGCTGCAAGAACAGTTGCACTGGTGGCAGTGTTAATAGACATCATAGCTAATTAGTGATTGTTAGCACTTGATGACAGACAGTGCTCCTCCTGCTCATAGACTGTGGGCCGTCAGGGAGACATAGCTCATCATTAGCTGTCTTAGAAGGTGTAGGGGCCAAGCAGCACTCCACTTAAATAGAGTACCTTCTTCCTTCCTTTAACCTCCCTTCAGTGCACACATACGCACAGCTTTTGTGATTTATTTGAGGGCATTTTCAAGCCATTTCATCAATGTGGTGGAATTAATTTCATATATAATTAAGGAAAGTCTAATACAGTCAAATCTAATATGTCTAACAAAATGCTAATGGTAATCTCTGGTCTTTTAAGCAAGCTCGGCAAACTGAACACGATCTGAAATCCCTCCAAGAACTTTTATTTGAGATGAGTGGAATCGTGGGGTTTAAATTGTGTGCCACTGATGGGATCGCAGTGTGACGTCAGGGTTGGAACCACAGCCCATATTTAGACGGCTCATCTGAATGCAGATCTGCTCTCCAGCTCCAGTGGTATTGTTTTAACAGTAAATCTGTCACATTGTGACAAGCCAGTCTGACATTAATAAGGTATTATTACCCTTCATTGTTTAGAAGTCGAATCCCTTAAATGCGAAGCAATTACTCAGCAAGCCACACGTCCTGGCTGTGAGCATTTAGCACCTCAGAGACGTGTCAGGATCTGTCCTCCCCGTCACTAACACTCTTCACACTGAAGCCTGAGGGCCACAGGGGAGGACTCATTAAACAGTCAAATAGTAAAATAGTCTAACCATATAATCTAATATATGCTGATGGGTTAATCACTTTCTCAGTGTACACTGATCAGTTTTAATCCAATGTCTGTCCAGTTTCAGAACAATTAGCTGTTCCAAAACAAAACAAAACAAAAGACATGGACAGCATAACATCTCGGAAAAGTGAAGCTACCTCCTGCTGTTGGGCTGCCGTCTAAGTTTCATGTATTGCAATGACAGAACAGTCTATGTCACTTTTCTCATCTAAACAGTCTTTCCATCTACAGTACTGGTTTTCCCTATGCTGATATTGGTCCACTTTTACCAATTAAAAAAAAATAAAAAATTAATGTGATTGTACTATATGAAGTATATGTACTATATGTACTATAAGAAGGCATGGATACCTTTGGGAATAAGGTGATTGACAGCCTCTGCAATATGTTAGACCTTTATATTCAATTTGCTATTACTTGGCAATTTTGGCACCATTTCTATAGAACTGAAGGCAATGGAGCTGTGCCATTAATTTTTAAACAATGTTCACAACAGATACTTTGGAGTAAATGTGTGTACATGTGAAATGATACTAAGGAGGTATACATGTAAAGGTTTCATGTTGGTATTTCGGCTTTGATGGGATTTGCAACCAACCAAATATTATTAGCATAGTGTAAATCATTATGCTTTTAGAAAAATAAATCAGCTCACAAATTGAATCACTTCCTATGGATTTCATCATGTATTATTCCATAATTTGATTATTTGATCCCAATTATCCACTTTCACTTTATCCTGCAATGTCCTCAGCAAAGAGATTACCTCTCACATTCAAAAAACAATAAACTGCACCTCCACACAGCTGAGAACAAGAGTCACAATAACACATTTTATAAACACAGTTTCCACCTAGACATCGACTCCTTTAACATGTAGACCCAACCTGTAAAGACCACGAAACTTGGAAAAGGCAAACATTTTGACAAACTCTGGAACAAGGCACAGCCTTTGTCTCTGGGCATTGTAGGTTTCCCCCTTCTGTGCATCCCCTCTTCCTTCCTATGACCAGGGCAGCAGTGCTCACTTCATGGTTATATATGAGCTCAGGATATGAGAAATGCATATGTGAACAGCTAAGTGTGTACCAGGAGGTCCATAAGGAGGCTTCCTTCTCAACCCTGGGACCAATGCGCCAATAGCCTCGTCTGTCAGTCACAAGCTACTAGGGACTGTGCCAGTGACCCTGAAGAGGAAAAAGTCCACCAAGTCCTCAAAAGAATCCAACTGGGGAATATACAAGCTTTAACATGAAGCATGAGAAAGGAGGTTAAGACAAGGAAAAGAAAACAAGCGCAAATTACTGATATAATGCAGTTTGTTAATATGTTTAGTCATTGCAAAGACACATGAGACAGATTTATTACTAAAACTTATCCACTTTTTACATTTTGTAATTGACAATAAGAAAAGAAAAATAAACATTTCCATATATGAATAATGGCAAGTTTCTCTCCTTTCTGTGCCTACTTCTCTCCTTATGGAGAGAGGAACACCTGAGCTTCTGTGGAAATATTTTGTCTGCCGAAGGTTCACTGCTGCAGGGCGCCTTCTCAATAGCATCTCTCATTCTCATAATCAGTCTAAAGACATTATCCACTTACTGGAGATGAGCTGAGAGGCTGCGGGGGATATGCCACCACGCTAACACAGTTAGTCTAATGGCCACCAGTGAGGGAGCCTAATGAATTTCAGCTCTGAGCAAGTGAGTAGAAGGAGGGGAAGGGAGCCCCAGAGGAAGATGGGCTGCTCCTGGGGCCTGCTAATCGGATGTTCATGTGGAGATTTTGATATCGTGCTCATTTTGGGGACAAAAGCTTTTATAAGCTCTGTTGACAAGGTGCAGCCTAATGCAAACAGCCACCCGCTTGCCCAGAGGGCTCAGAATGCAGCTGATGAGTGAACTATGAGTGAGAAGCCAACAGTTTCATAAGTACAATAAAAAAATCAATAGCATATTCTTCACATATCAGCAGCCAATAAAAACTATTTAAATTTGTCCAGAACTTTAGATACTAAAAACAAACAAACAAAAAAGATACCAAAAATATTTTATTAATTTTGCAGTTGACTAAGTAGACTTACTACATTATACCCTTATGGTTTCCTTATTGATTTAATAAGAGCATTTACAATAACTTTATAGAGTATATGCTGATATAGTTACATTTGTATTCTTTTTCAAATTCTTCCACCCTGATGGAACAAACAAAATTGGAACTGAAATTTATTTCTAAAAAAAAAGGACAGAGAGAGAGAGAGAGACAAAATTCTCTTTGTTCAGCAAATTTCTCATTTTGAAATGAACTGTTGTAGAGGGCCCAGAGCGCATGACTCCTCATATCCAGTAGATATGTGCACACAGCTATAGAAGAAAAAAAATATAAAAATAAAAAAAATCGAAAGACCACTTTTAATGTATATCTGCTTTAATGTATGTTTTTTTTTTTTTTCCCCATAACTGTATCTTTGTCTATATTTTTTTCTTTTATGAAATAGTCTATACATGAGAATGGTTCAATCTGATTGGTCAACGATCAGGTGGGGAAAAAAATAAAACATTCATCTGAGGGGATAATGCTTGATTCAAAATGACGGACACTCAGTTTGTCACAGTCACTTAGAGCAGACTCGGACATCACCCTTTAAAATGGAAAAATAAACCATAAACATGTCATTTTATTTCTGCATTGTATATACAAAAACACAGAGAGTATGTAATATAAACTAAACTCAGCATTTAGCTTAGCTTGAAGAACAGAGCTCCACTGACCTGCTCCTGTAACAGTTAAAATATATAAAATTAAACTAAAAAAAATATTTTTTTTGGGTGGCTTTTCTTGATGTTTCTGTGTAGTATTTACTGAAACCCTTAAAGCTGTTTAAAGATATGGCATTATACAGCTAGTGCATTGTACACTCGGTGCTCATCTGCGTTCATTATGATTTAAAAAATATGAGAAACTTGGTTTTAGTGTACATTTTTGCTTGTGTTCCCATGTATTATACACTAAAAACTAATTGTAGAGAAATTCAAGCAACAATTAACTCAAACAACCCTCCATATACTGTACATGCAGACGCAATGCAAAAAAATAAAATAAAATAAAAATAAAAATATCAGAAGCAAGTACCTTTCAATTCACTTACTGGGGGTCCTAATTAGAGTTTATTGCTAGCTCTCCAGCACAGTGCATGACATAGACCTATGATATAGATGTTTGTGCTTGTAAATTATGGCATGTGTGTTTGTATATTTCTTAAAAAGAGTATGAGTCACTCTGACAGGTTTTTTTTTTTTTTTTAATACATGCTCCCACACTGTGTGATTTATACATATATATATACACACATACA
>JBCNYH010000027.1:40214152-40232000 GCA_039654325.1 Tandanus tandanus | reverse complement strand
AAAACCTACCACCATGGAAGGGCCAACACACACACACACACACATACATACACACACACACACACACACACAGATTGAATAACAGAGAAGGGGGAATATGGGAATAATTTTGAAGGGGCTGATTAGCACATGGCTAGCTTGAGATAATTGGGTTTAGCTTTTCCCCATGGTTTCTTAAATCATGTTGCAGTCTATAAGCTGTGTAGATAACTGTTTTCTTCCTTCTTTCTAATAAACTGTCAATCAAACATTTCTAAGCCACAGCTATGGTAAGAGTATCTTGAAGACTGTGTTTAAACAGTTCAGATGAAACAGTTATGGATTTGCATGTTTGAAAACAGCATTTGGGGTCCTGTAAATCCAGATAAGTCATGATTTTACTCATTACATTTAAATGTGCATTTACTGCTTGTTTATAAATTTCATAAATCAGTTGGATGAAGGTGTGCTAGTCCGCAGGCAAGTTTGCATATGTGTACTTAAAAGTATTGTACACAAAACAATAAAGCATAGCCTTTGTGTACAGAGAACAAAGTGTACCATTGCTGGCCAACATTCAACTGAGCCAGTCATTAAGAGAAAATAAATTGTTTGTTATATACAATGGAAACTTAGGCAACTTAGCAGCGTGGTGGTGATGCACCAGCATTGTTTTGCATTTGGACTGACCAACAGGAACATTTTCAGCCACAAAGAACATTAAAATCAGTTTTGTGCATTCCTGCTCATCATGTGGTAAATTACATTACTTCATATATAAAAAACTGTAATAAAGTTTTCATCAGAAATGCTACATCTTATAATGCTGATGATTGCATGATATGCAATTCATTTTAACAGAAATTAATAACAAATACAGCAACATCAAACTTTTTACATTGAGCTGGCAGCTTCCTACTTAAAACATCTTCTTGGGCACTTGGCTGTGGCATTGTCAGATTTGAATTCGCCGTCTCATTCAGCGAGGTGAACACTTTTCTGCTGTGCCACTTGGAAGCACCCCAGTTACTATCTGTAAATCACCTATTGGTTAATGCTGTTAGTCTTTTTCCAGTAATGTATAAATGTAATGTAAAGCATGTTTTTTAAATCACGATCACACGAAAACATTCAAAAAGAACAAGCTTTAATTTTATACTGCAAAGGACATGTCACTGCATCATTACTCATTAGCCTTAGCTACACTATCAAAAATAAATGCAAAACAACTTATGTAATTCAGCTTTGCAGCACAATGCAATTACTTGGGTATGGGGTTACATTGGTATAAAAAGCCATGTGCATGTATCCCACAAGTAGAAAACTATCCTTGTGAGGGTGCATTAAAAATGAGAGCACAGGGAAAGGATTTGGAGCAAAACCCAAATGCCAAATACAACCTTGCGCATGATCAACCTTCCCTTCCTATTGCAAGTTAAGTTGCTTCCCTTAAATCACCTTTGCTTGTTAAAATAATTTTGAAACTTTGAAGATGGGACAGTGGCTGATGTCTCTGCCCCTTTGATTGGTCACTTTGAATACTGAAAACGACCTCTGACTGGCTGTTTTATTTGGAAGATTACTGATCTGGCCAGTTGAAAAATTGGCTGAGAATGACCGTGTTAGAACAAGTAAGTCTAACACTAAGTTAGCATCTTTCAGAGATCCCATTATAACACTGCTCGAAAACCGTGATTTACTTTACTGTATACACCAATACATTATAGCTAGCTAATTATTTGATGTTAGCAAATCAATACCTTTCAACAAGGTACTCCATTTAGTAAGGTACCTTTAAACAACATCTCTGAAAATGTTAACTTGTTGTTAACTCTGACTTACTTGTTCACATGATTGCCTGAATAAAGCTGGCTGTCTTCAACTGTGTGTCTCAAATGCTGATTCTTGCCAGTCAAAGGTCACTGATTCTTGCCAGTCAAAGGTCATTGTCAATATCCAAAGTGACCACTCAAAGGAATGAAGATTAGGTTAGTAGGTTTGTAGTCATAAAATTCAACATAAAGAGACAGCAAGTGATGAGTAGTTGTGAGTTTATAGGGAGGGTTGAGTGTGAGCACAAAATGGAATTTTATGTAGGCAGCGAATCTGTTCATGGATCACGCCCACATGTGCACAGCTTTTATGCTCCCTCTCGAGGGTGGTTTTCATCTCGCTGGTTATGTACACACATGCAGCATTTGATAAAAATGTAATGCCATACTAGGGCCTATGTGTATATTACAAAGCATTGCCAGATATCGTCATTATTTATACGTAGAATGTCCGATGTTTACTTTGATCTTGGGATCCTATCTGAGAACCCTAATAAGGTCCAAGGTGATCCGGTTTCTCTGAAGATCCACATTTATAACCCGGACTTCAACTCGCTCTCCTGGTCCTATAGCTAGACTTCTTCGCCTCTTGTCAGCAGGCAATTTATCTGGAGTGATGTAGCGCTTTGGGATGAGGCCTGATCGGCCCACTCCGATGTCCACAAACGCCCCAAATAAAGCAGTGTTTTCCACATGCCCGGTTAGAACTGTGCCTGCATGGAGATCACTCATAGACACAATACCTCTCTTAAAGACTGCTTGCTCAAAGTCTGTGAGAAAAGAAGAGGACATCAAAGTAAAGAATAAGCAAGCAAAAAGGTGGATGGACAGGAGAGAGTTAGAATAAATGTCACTTAAACATTTTCAAGGTCCACTATGCAGGATTCATTTGACTGGAACCAATAGAATGCCACTTCCTAACCACTCTCTTCCAAGCTTGGCTGTCAGGTGCCTGTAGTGTGTTTCCAATTTCCACATTCAGACTCCCCTGCTTTTTTCTTGTGCTACAAACATTTAAGTCAGCACCAGCAAACATGATAACTTCTTTGCCCTCCTTCCAGATTCATGCTGCCACTTGTACAGAAGGTACTCTCTAGAGATTTGTCCACTCTGGGCTTCTGTAGTGGTGTAACATGGTGGCTCTTTGGATGAGGACTCGCTGCCCACATAGATATAAAAGGCTTATTCTAAGTTGTTGAAAACACAATTCGTAGTTACAGGTAATGATATATTTATGAAAACATATTTATATTCCATGCCTATATTAAATTTTTGCTAATGAATCCCCTAAATCCTACATAGTGGACCTTTACAGCTGGTTCATTTAAGGTTTCTGAAGAGTTTTTCCAAGACACAGCAAAAACACTCATCTAAGACCTAAACGTAACTGGAGCGACCTAAAGCAAGTGAAATAACTGTTACCATCAAACTTCTGAGCTCTGTCTCAGAATTAATTTTGTCTCTTCGAGGGAAACTTTCTTTGGGAGGTGCTTTTAGATAAACACAGCTTCTCCACAGGCTTTGCTGTCCAAAAATCATTCATCTCTAATTATTCTAATCCAGGACATCTTACCAAAAGCAAGGTTTGCATGGCAGCTATTTGTACAGCTGGCTATGAAGTGAGCCTCATCAGGACTCCAAGTAGTGGAAGTGAACCTGCAAATTCCTGATGGAAAAGGTAGTATCACATGCTGTACACGGCTCTGATCACCTGGGATAATGATTTTCCCCTGCACCAAGCCTAATCAAAATACTTAACATTAAAATTATGTCCTGGCTGTACAGCCACTATCATGAACTCATGTCCACCCTGCCTGAAGAACCTCTCACAAGAATGAGGGTGATGTTAAATGCAGGACATGTATTTGCTGGGTTTAATTCTCACAGTAAGTAGCTGGGGTTGCACCACTGGAAGAGCATAACTCTGCTTTTGTCTTTAAGCCACCCTCTTTCTCTCATTAATGATATATCTGTTGGCAGCACTGCTTTAATAACTTGGGTCTTCCCCCAAATTACACAGCAAGACTTCAAAAGCTTGGAGTACTGCCCAGAACTCGCAGAGACCAGAGAGAGACTCTGGGGAGAGGAGTAGACAATCATAGAGAGAAAGGGAGCAAGAGAAACAGACAGAGACACAGAACTCTCTTTAATCTGTCTGAATTATGGTCATATGGGGAGAGTCCTTTGGTCTGTCTGAGCGTCTGTGTGCATTTCGTTTAGTCAAAGTCTGTGTTGAGTACTGAAACTTTCAGTGTTATGGAATGATGTCGCAATAGATGGTTACACAATATAACAACACTATACTAATTAAAAAGGAACTCAAAGTAAAGACAATAACAGCGTAGCCGGTATGATTTCTGTGACTATAGCCAACCAGAGATACAACAAATGACATAAATAAATAAAAAAGCTCTGTAGAAGAGAACAGTGAGAGCACAGAGATCATCTAAAACAGAGTGGGATGATGCTGGATCCTTCTTACCCTGACGGATGTCAAAACCAGGTGGTTTACTAAGGCCATCCACAATGAGCTGCAAAGTTTCAGGGCAGGTGTTGAGAGCTTGGGCCAAACACTCCAGACCACTGCTCATAACTGTGCTCTTAACTTGCTGCTGGAGCTCAGCACTACCCACCCGCTCCAGACTACTACCGACATGAGACAAAAACCTGGAGAAAGAAGGAAAAAAAAGAAAAGAAAAATGATGAGTTCAGAAAATGAGGCAGTTGATTAATAAAATTCATTGTTTCAGAGAGACTCACTTTAACATTAAAGACTAGGTAATGTATGGAAGTAAAGTTCACAAAGTCCAGAGACATGCTGTCTTAATAAATGGCTTTTTAATAGAGCTCCCCAGAGGCCAGTGGACATGGTGGATAAATGTTGTCTCTACCTCTTCAACCTCATATTCCACTCAGCCTGAGAAGAGATATCTGACGTGCAAGAAAGGAGGCGATAAAAAGGGAGTAAAGGTGAGACTAATTATATGCTAAATCTTGATCTCCAGGGTCCCAAAGATGAACAGTCTGTCTCCTTCTATAAATCAAGTCGCTTTGCAAATATATCAAGAAGGGCCACTGGTGGAGCCTCAGTGAGACAACAGAAACACTCCCTTGAACTAAAGCCCGACCTAACAGAGCAAATCCAGTCTTAAGGTCTTACCTTGCATTAGACAGCAGCCATAACGTGGAATATAATGTCTATTAGCAAAATGTCTCACAAATATAAATCTATAAAAGAAAGAATGATCAGAATGGGTGTGGGAGGTCAGGGTGTCCACAGACGGCTGTGGAATGCTTTTGGACATATTGTGGGGACAAATTGTTAAGCCAGCCTGCTGATGGATAACCGTCACCGTGGCAGACTGACGCCAGCTAGCCACCACAGCTGTCATCAGTGTGAGTGGCAGGGCAAGTGGACTTAGACTCCACCTACTTCCTGAAGCACAAAGAGGCACATGTCTGTAATGGTACTCTCAAATATGTGGTTTATAGAAATACATCAGCAGACTATCGCTACTCCCAATATGCCGTTTTTATTTCTATGCAAGGACATAGGTTTTAGACGATGGCAGTTTGGTTTCATGTATCTACTCCTAAGAGAGGCTGGTTAATATGTTACCTGAAGGAATTTTCTCAGTAGGTTAAACAATAAGTTTCATAATAAACAAAAATTGCAAAAAAAAAAAAAAAGTTTTGGATAAAAGTGGATTTCAAACTACAGTTTCATTGCTGTATTTAATGCAACACTTAAATAGTGCAAATTTAACACAGTGCAAATAAATAAAATCATTACAAAATCATACAGACACAGGTCAAGAGCATTACGTAAAGGGTACCTGTGGTGAATTAGTGTCATTAGCTATTTAAAACGATCACGTATAACACCAACGGTTCACTCTGGCAACATCAGTCCATGCCCCTTGTCAAAGTGCACACAAGTGTTACGACTCTATGTATGCTCAGAGACATGTTGCCTTCCTCACTGGCTGTTTGTTGACTCGTTGGATTGGCTGGGCTGTGTCACTGACCCCATGCATCATAGCACATCATCAGCCAGTGCTGAGCTGCACAAACAACAAGTGCAGAAATCGCGGAAAACATTTATTTTTGTTCCTAAACCAACTGACGACAGGAAAGCAAACGTAAGCTGCATAAGCCATTTTGGATTTACTGTCACACACATCTCTGGCAGCATTCTCATCCACTAGACTCCTCCCTCTCTGGTTCAAACAGGTAACTATTTACACTCATTTCCTTGAAATTGCTAACCATGGCTGCTTCTTTAACATGTTTTAAGCACCTAAAATGTCGCTCATTCAATCGATCTGCTTGTTTTCTTGCACTGGACGACCCAGACCAATGAGCTATTGGTTTAGCCCCCTTTTTTTAATGGTCATTTATGGTAAAATAAGCTCTGTATCGCTTAAATGCTTTACATACGCACGAATTAAGCTGTAAGGATGACCAATACTGGTACTCTTTAATATTCATCTCACACATTAAAATGTGAAAAATGTGTTTTACACAGAATAGCGTGAGGGAAAATAAATAAATAAATAAAACGAGCAGCAGTTTTGTGGGTGGATATGCCTTGTTAAAGAAAGTTTAGAGGAGAATCACCAGACTGGTTCAAGCTGACTGGAAGGCTATGGTAATATGCATTCTTTATGACTGTAGCGAGCATCTCAGAACACGCAACACCTAAAACACTGAGGCAGTTGGGTTACAACAGCAGAAGTTCACAACAAGATACACTCCTGTCAGCCAAGAACAGGAGACCACAGTAGTCACAGGATCACCGAATTATATAAATAGACCAACATCGGAAAAAGATCAGCCAATATTATCGTCATAAAAGCCTCCACACACAGTCTTCAAATCAAAAACCCTTTGTGCCAAAATGTATTTTGCTCTTTAGATTTATTTAAAAAACATTTCCTACATTGCCATTTCTTTATAAACACACAGAGCCATCATTCCCACTCATGATGAATTTACACTGATCAGCAATAAAATTAACATCACCTCACTGGTCTGCGACTTAGCAGCCCCAAATGCAGAAAACTGCAAGGCAATGTGTGTTCTGACTGCTGAAACTGCTCATAGAAATGTTTAAAAAAGCTGTGAAAAACCTTTCTATTAACAGTTTCAGCAGTTTGTGTTACAGTGGCTCTTCTGTGGGATCAGATCAGATGTACTAGCCTTCGCTCCCCACACATCAATGAGTTTTGTGCAGCCATGACACTCTTGCCAGTTCACTGGTTGTCCTTCCTTGGACCACCATTGGTAGGTACTTACCACTGCATACCAGGAACACCCCACAAGACCTGCTGTATTAGAAATGAATAGATGGAGATGAAAATGACATGGAATATTCCCCAGGATATTCCCATAGAGGAAAATATTCATTTTAGCGACATCCAATAAGTCAGAGGTGCATAATTGTTTTAGTGCATTCTATACAGGGCCCTAAGCAAAAATCACATGAAACATTTTTATGCCCTCCAGACCTGGGAAACCCAAGCGTGTAGTGAGGTTTGGCAGAGTCTTCTGCCAGAAGGGCCTTCAACTTTCACCTCCCACCATCAACTCCAACCTCCGGCAGAGCTACAACCACATCCCAATGGAGGCCTGGGACATAGAGTCGGAATGGGCCAGTGAGTGAGGGGGGCTGTCAAGCTGAAGGAGGCCTTTCAGGTTCATTTGGCCTGTGGAACTCCCGAGGCATCGGATGAGTACCAACAGGCCAGATGTGCTGCAGCCCAGGCTCTAGATTTTGGACGCATTTTTTGTTATTTTGATAGTTCCCCTTTTTAAAAAGGGGTACCGGAGGGTGTGTTTCAACTATTGTGGAATCACACTCCTCAGCCTACCCGGGAAAGTCTATCCAGGAGTACTGGAGAGGAGGATCTGACCAATGGTTGAACCTCGGATTCAGGAGGAACAATGTGGTTTTCGTCCCAGCCGCAGCACTCTTGACCAGCTCTACACACTCTACAGGATCCTGGAGGGGGCATGCAAGTTGCCTGACCTGTCCACATGTGCTTTGCCTTTTGACCGTGTCCCTCGGGCTACCTTGTGGGGTGTGCTCCAGGAATATGGTATACCGGACCCGTTGCTACGGGCCATTCGGTCTCTGTTTTGCCGGAGCCAGAGCTTGGTCCGCATTGGTAACAACACGTCGAATTCGTTTAAAGTCAAGGTTGGACTCCACCAAGGCTGTCCTTTGTCACCGGTTCTGTTCATAATATTTATGGACAGAATTTTTAGGCCCAGTCGAGGCGTTAAGGTGTTCTCGTTTGGTGGCCATAGGATCTCGTCTGTGCTTTTTGCGGATGACGTTGTCCTTCAGGCTTTATCAAGTCGTGACCTCCAGCTCTCGCTGGAGCAATTCACAGCTGAGTGTGAAGCAGTCGGGATGAAAATCAGCACCTCCAAGTCCGAGCCATATTCCATGGTTCTCAGCCAGAAAAGGGTAGATTGCACCCTCCGGGTCTGGAATGAGGTCCTGCCCTAAGTGAAGGAGTTAAAGTATCTCGGGGTCTTGTTCACGAGTGAGGAAGGGATGAAGTGGGAGATCAACAGGTGGATCGATGCAGCCTCTGCTGTAAAGCGTAGCTTGTACCTGTCCGTCATGGTGAAAAGGGAGCTGAGCAGGAACGCAAAGCTCTCAATTTGCCAGCCAATTTACATTCCAACCCTCACCTAGGGTCATGAGCTTTAGTTAGTGACCGAAAGAACAAGATCACGAATACAGGCGGAAATGAGAATACAATCAAGAAATGAGCTTCCTTTGCAGGGAGGCAGAACTCTCCCTTTGAGTTAGAGAAGTTTGGTCATCCGGGTAGAGATTGGAGCTGCTCCTCCGCATTGAGAGGAGCCAGTTGATGTGGCTTGGGCATCTGATTAGAATGCCTCCTGAACGCCTACCTGGTGTGGTGTTTCGGGCATGTCCAACTGAGAAAGAGACCCTGGGGTCGACCCAGAACACACTGGAGGGTCTATGTCTCTCGGCTGGGGAGAGACATCACTGCTTAGGCTGCTGCCCCCACGACCCGACTCCAGATTAAGCGGATGAAGATGAACATGAAGATGACCTATCACCTCAGGCCATTCCCATGTAGTATATACTACTCAATGTTACTCACTTCACAGTTAGTGGTTATAATGTTCTTAATGTTATAGATAACCAGTGTACATCAGACCACTTTAAATGCTTTTCTTTAAATTATTATTGTGCTGTACCCATCAGAATAAGTTCAATACGTTATTGTCAAAGACATTATTAAAGGCTATCTGAATAAAATATATAAACTAAGTATGAAAAAGTTTGGAATAAATTTTGCTAAGAAGGTTCATTTTGTCTATGTACTAAGACCTTTGGGACACCCTGAAGGTAATCCAGAAAGGTTGCTGCAATCCTCAAGAGAGTTAGTTAAAAATTGGATACCTTGAACAGCCACATGGCTGCAGCACAGTTTGTACACACAGTTTTTAGTTACCAACCACATATACTCATGAGAGCCACTCAAGGAGAGAGAGTGTGTGTGTGTGTATATATATGTGTGTGTGAGAGAAATAATTACTGAATTAACTGTGCCCAACAGTAAAAGGCACACACTTCAGACACATAAATAATATTATCTATAGCAACCAGCAACTTCAATTTCAGTCAGCACTAAGAATGTTTATGTAAGCATAAGTATTGAATAAAAATTCATCAGTGTTTTTCTTAAAATGAATGGACTGTTGGAAGCTTAAGCAAAACATCAAATAATGGTAAAGAATCTTTGTTAAATGTCTCTTTTGTCTGGAAACTTTGTACATTTGTATTTATGATTGTTTTGATAAAAGATACAAGGTATGTCTGTCTATGTGTGTGCGCATGTTCTTATACGAATGCTTATGTTGCAGTCATTAACAATTCAAAAGTGGCCTGAGTTTAATGCCTTTCCATGTGAGTTTGGGTTCTGAGTTATGAAGTGAAGGGAATACAGAAACACCCACATGCACACAGTTGACGAATTCCAATGTGTCTCCCAGCTTAAGTAGGCTGTATGTGGTTATGTCTGTACTTCAGCATCACTGCACTAGGTCACATGAGAGGTGCTGCTTACAGTATATCTGCAGCTGGATCTGTCACTGAACTCAGATCAGAACACGCTCTTTCAACCAAACTCAGTGGAGAGTTGATAGCAGGATAAAATCTGGCCCAAGAGGATCAACAGAGAGTTAGGGATCGTGTTATACTCCTGGGCTCCATTTACCATCTCTGTAAATCAACCACATGCCCGCTTTCAACTACATACATCCTCCCCAACACAGTAACCCCACCTCTGTGTTTTTCATCAGAGCCGCTGTGTCTCTCTAGCTGTCTCCCAAGAGCTCAGGGGCTGAGCGGCCCAGCCGTGCTGGCAGAGAGGCAAGCTGCAGTGCTGCACTCTGGCTGATTTATGAAGAGAGGTTTTGCGGGTGTGGGAGGTGGCGTCCCATCAGGCCATGGGCTCAGGTTTCCCCTGGTGTGTTTGTGTTTAGAGGAGCGAACAGAGCATGATGGTGCTTCTCCATGGGCCTAATGAAAAGCAGCTCCGCTCCAAATGCACAAGCCCTGCGGTGGGCCCTGAAAGCGAGGATCTCCAGGCTCAGCCATTCGCTCCAATTTACTCCAAGATAGTATTTTGTAGGAAAATGCTTGACAGCACACATTCTGTATGAACCAGGGTTCAAAGAAATAAGCAGCAAACATTAAAAGTAAAAATAAAAAAGTATTTACCTAAATTACTGTTTAACATTTCTGGAAAAGCAGTAAAATTTTTGATGCCCTTATCTCAGATTTTATCCCATCAAATGTTTTTGAATCTGTATGTTATGCCTATGTAGTTACTGACACATACAGTTAGCATTCTGCCCATTTAAGAAAGAGAAATAGCAATACTGCAGAATAGGCAGTCAGAGAGAGAGAGAGAGAGAGAGAGAGAGAGAGAGCGAGAGAGAGAGCGAGAGAGAGAGAGCGAGAGAGAGAGAGCGAGAGAGAGAGAGCGAGAGAGAGAGAGCGCGAGAGAGAGAGCGAGAGAGAGAGAGCGAGAGAGAGAGAGCGAGAGAGCGAGAGAGAGAGAGAGAGAGAGAGAGAGGCAGGGGGAGACAGAGATTTTGAGGAAATCAGTCAAACCCTATGACACACTCCCTCTCATTGACTTCCTCTTTCAAGAGGAAATACGTCAACAAGCAGAATCATATCATAACACACATAAGCCATAAGCACTCAGATGTCAATTTGCACTTTGTTTTTTTTTTTTTTGGTCAAATGCATAACTCTCGCCAGACCATTGCAGGGTGTGTGTATATACTTACACACACATATATACACTTTATCTGTGTAAATTCATCAAGCGGTCACTCTGTGTGCATGATGTGGGGGTGGCTCCCACTGGTAAGGGGAACAGTATCAGGTTTATCACATTAGAGCAACACGATCCACCACTGTAGCTTGATGGTCCACAATTTTCATAGAGGCCATTGTGCAGCAGCTACTCCCAGACTGAGGAGAGTGGACACATCACGCCTACCTAGGCACAGTGTATGTCTCAGAGTTCAAATCTTTTTTTTTTTTTTTTTTTCCTCCACCGGCTGTCCTCACTAATCTTGCATGACATCACCTGCGAAAGACCTTCCCAGTGCTGAGATATATCTAGAAACGGCCCCATAAAGAAGATTGCAGGATAGAAGAAAAGACTGATGAATCCAATACAGAAATTGGATGCAGATTGTTGGGAACACGTCAAGCTTGTCATTGTCATTATAAAGCCATTGTTCAGATGACCTGTTCGCATCATTAATCATCTTGTTCCAGCTCAGACAGGAACTGAAAACCAGCCATTCGGCACACTTTATTAACAATTACCCAAATTCCTCTTATACCCCATGAAAACTCGCACTTTAGGTCTGCTACATTAGCTGGGAAGTACATTACTAACTCAGCACTGCTGGTGGCCATGTTTAATCAAACCCTGTTTTTCCAAGAAAAATAGGCCTGGGCTCACAGTGACAATTGGAGTCTAGCAGAACATCCATTAGCACAGCATTTGGTAACGATAGAGACTGTCAATAATACAGCAGTCAGCTAGGGAGGCTTTTCTGCCTGGTTTAGTAGGAAATGAAGCCGAACGGAGAGAAAGGAAAACAAACAGAAGGAGAGTGAGGCGGAGGGTATGACAGGGTGATTATTCCCCCTCTCCATGCCCCTAAGTGGCTTTATTAGACCTCTAACCTCCACAGATGCCTCTGATGACAGATTTGGCCAAGTATTGGTGGACAAGCACTACACAGAAACTACACTGATGTCTGGACAGCAGTGATACTCTAAGCTTAAAAAAAGTTCTATGGATGAATTAAAATGGTGTAAATATAAATGATTTCCAGACATAAAAATGGAGCTGCTGCCAGAATATAAAGTCAAATTTATCACATGGCATAAATGTGTGCGACCAGTATACTTCTTCAATTTTGTACTCACCTATGTGGTCCCCACACACACACACACACACACACACACACACACACACACACACACACACACACACACACACACACACACACACACCAGTAAAATAGTAAGCCTTGGAAGCATTGTCTCCATGCAGAAGATGGGAAACAAGATAATTCGTTCCTCTCACACACAGGAACATTCATTTTGACTTGCAGCTGTCATATATCCGCCTCCATGAGCTTCCGCACTGGTACATCTCCTGGCATTAGCCATCGTGAGTGTCAAACTAGAGCAGTCTAAACAGACTGGACCAGCACAGCTGCAGGCTTCGCTCCCATTCACAACCAGCGGCACATGCTTTTCATATGAGTAGCAAAAGCACTTACAACCCTCACACACAAGTGTGAGAAACACCCAGGGCCAGATGCTACCACTCCATTTATGCAGACAGATGCCCCAACAGACATGCAGTTCAAGCTATCAATGCATTTTTACTCCTCTTACCAAGAGGAGTGTCAGTGCAAGCATACCAGTCTGTTACATTCTCAACTGGAGTTGGGCTCTCACCTCACAGCAATGCTGTATGACTCAGGATGGATGCATGTTTGGTCCAGAGGATTAGGTTTATTGCAGATACCTTTGCCCTTCTTAGCTGTTGACTTCTCGGCAGTTGCAAAGTTTTTATCCAAGACAAAACTATAAGAGAGGGGAAAAGAACATAGATTACTAGTGGAGAAGTTGAAACATGGCTGGAAATGCAGCTCACTGCACAAGATCTTAACAAGTCAGAGAAATTAACAAAATGTGCAACTCTATACTTCAGGTAAGACTTGTTTAGAAGATACTAATTCAATAGGTGACTAAATCATTCATTAACAAGGCAAAAAATTACACCCAGGTAAAGCGATTAAGATTTATGTCTGTTTATAATGCCTTATAAGTGGTAATATGCACACTGTGATGACTTCATTTCCCAATTCTGGACATTAATGGGCAAAGTGGAAAAAAAAAACATGGACAGTCCCTTGAAAGTGTGTTTTCTGTTTGCATGAGAAGCTCATAAAAGGATTCTTTAACTACATTTTTACAGTAACAGGTCTGAGTGGCCATGGGTTCTATTCTACAACAGTGAACTTCAACCATTTATACAATATTTTGGACTAAAATTGCAGCACAGCTACAACAACAGACAATAGTGGGTAGCTTAACAACAAGCTAACAAGGAAACAATAGACATGACTAACTTTGATGAATACCTTCTTAAAACACTTTTTACTATCCAATGTTATGTGTCTGTATAGTGGAGCAGCTAACCCATTTTACTCTATCATTGGTCACTAGATATTATTAGCTATAGCGTGCTCTGATTGGCTAATCCACTCCTAGGATATCAGCTCATATACTGTGACAATGTCATCACAGAATTTAAAAAAAAAAAAGGATGTGACTCGTTCTAAGCTCCCTTTCATCTAAACTCTCTCTCGTAGAATATGATAAATAGTAATGTATGACGAAATATACTGCACAGCCTAAACCTAAACACTAAACCTTTATCCTTGATTACAGTGCGTAATCCACATGGCACTGTTGCTTCAGTCGGTCAGGTTGAGGCAGTAAAATGAAGTCAGCTGATGACCTGAATGACCATGTCATCACATCAACGGACTTTTTCTTCTTTGATGGCACGTATATTAAATTGGGGCTCAGATAATGAAAGTGTGGTTGAGGAAACATGATGAATCATGTTTAAACCAGAGTCCTGACCTTAACCCTACTGAAACTCTTTGGGATGTGTTAGAGAAGACTTTATGGAGTGGTTCGGTTATCCCATCGTCTCTTTAAAATTCTGGTGAAAAATGAACCCAACTCTGAATGGAAATAAATGTTTTCATGTTGCTTAAGTCGAAACAATGTCATGGCAATTATATGCTGTAATGATGGTTAAAGGTGATCCAACAACATGCTAGTGTGTGGGACTTTTTAGTTCACCTAGTTTTATAAGCATGATATTTGGCAAGAAGGGTCTGGCCACCACAGTTTCCATTTTCATGATAGTTACTTTGAAAACAAAATTACGGTATTTTATCATAGAGCTGTGTTGTCCACAAATGCCTGCAGCCTGCAGGATCAAAGGCTGGTGCACCGCTAACTGCAGGTTACTTTCCCCCATTAAACTGCTTTGCAGTTCGGCTGTACACAGACTGCTTTGCTTCGGCTATCTTAGTAATAAAGCTCCTGAGCATAGGGATGTTGGTCACAATGTTTCTCTTCCATGGTTAATGCAAAAAACACACCAAGATCCTTTAGATGACTGAAAGAACTAAGCTGAATGCACACATTCACACTTTATGAAGTAAAGAGATGTCATATTTTCCTACATAACCATTAAACACTAAACTTTTAAAGGTTTTTATTTTGGGTCACAGACTATAGAGGTGCATTCGTGGGGTATGGACATTTGAGATCTGATGGTGTAATGATGCAATCAGCCCTTTGTGCTCATCACCACCCCCGCCCCAGACATACATACACACGTGTGTGTGAGAGAGAGAGAAGCACTTTGGAAGTGTACTCAGAGTGGACACACACTTAAACAACAGTTTTGTGTGCTGGATTGGATAAATTTTCATGGCTTAAAAAAAGACCGTCATGTCACTGAAGAAGTTGTTCCTGTTCTGCGTGCAAAGAAAGGGCACATGTTTTTCTTCTGCTTGATGTGATCAGTGAGCAAAGAGCAGTTGTGTTCAGAGCTCTACAAAATGTGAATTGTGGCGGTACACACCACGACCACTGTTATGGTAAACTGAATATTAATTGTGTCTAGGGAAGTGATCTCTTGAAATGAGCAAAGATGATTTTCTGACAAATTAGCCTGGCATTATTTCGTTTGGGGCTGTAGATTTTATTAATATTTCTTGAGGATTTAAAGTAAATCTTATGAGAACTGTTGTGTATATTTTTTTGATTGAAATTCATTCTTTGAAAATTTATGATTTTAGGTTTTCTGTGAGTCTGAATGGTTGTGTGTGCTGGCCCTGCAACGGTCTGATAGGCTATAGCCTCCCCACCACCCTAGAAGGATGAAGCGTTTCAGCAAATGGATGGATAGATAGATGGATGGATCATTGTTTTAAGTAATTTAACTTTGTTATAACTAAAAATTAATAAATCACTGGTGAACTACTAGTGATAAAGTTAAAAATGTAGTTTAAAATGAGAATCACCTTCTTGAATAAAAATCATTGATGAAACTGAATTTTATCCTATTTTATGTATATTCTACAAATCCCAAGTGCAAATCCTATATTTATTAGAGGGGCTGTCATAACAGTCCTGTGTCTGTGCTGTGCCATGCCTATGCTGTGAACACATTGTCAGAACAAGCCTGACCTAGCAACAATTCATCTCATGCTACTGCAAATTCTGTGGACAACACTAATGGTATATATACCACTGTTCTCCCAGTATATGTTGCCTTATTAAGGTAATAAACAGAGAGAAAATCTGTAGTATCTCCCGGTGCATGTTGCCTGTTTAAGGATTAACCCATAGAAAAGTCCTGAAATTGTGTACGTGCAGGGTGTTTCTTGGATAAAGATTACACTGTTTAACTGTGATACTAAAGAGATAGAAGTTTTCATTTTAACATTGTAATTTCAGAAGTTTTGTTTTTGACTAAAATGTCGGTAATTTTTATTTTTAGTGGCCATCTTGAAGAAAAAAAATTAATTTAACTGGCTAGGGAAATATTTTAATACAGTATTGGGAAAGTACCGGACCAAATTAACTGATCAATATTCTGCCAATACTGCTAATTTCAAATTTGCACTTCGATATTACAGCAGCACCAGAATTAATGTATCTGTCTGCAAAAATCAGAATGTGTAGAAGAACCTTGCCAGAGAAGTATTAGCATTGGCACCTGTGAGCAGTCTCTGGGTTGATGCGAATGAAGCCGGCAGCCTGCTGGAAGCTCTTTGGGCCAAGGCCTTTAACCAGTTTCAGTTGCTCTCGGTTGAAAAAAGGCCCATTTTTCTCTCTCCACTCCACTATGTTTCGTGCCCGGCCTGCATTCAAACCTGCAACATGTCTACACATACACACACACACAAGTTTCTTTGCTTCTATTGTGGCTCATAATATTCAATAGAGCTTTGAAATTAAGGAATACTCAATAGGTCCCGACTTTCCATTTTATGCCTTTCTCATCTAACTGCACCTTTGAAATCCTGCTTGTTTTCGAAATTAGTCACTGCCACAGATGTCAATACCTCCCTTACACTATATGTTCTAAGTGAAAATTGCACTTTGAACATCCACCCAAGGGAATGGAAATTCTATTTCAAACCAATCAAATCCTTACATATTCACGTGTGAAATATTAGTACAAATATTGAGAACATTTTCCAGAGCAGTCACCAAAAGCTTTCCTTAGATCTTTCCCTAAGATCTTCATAATCTTTGTGACCTTTTTATTTGTAACAGGCAGGCTTCTAAAGTTTTTGGTGACAGTGTGGGGAATTTAAAGTGGCAGCTTGTTCCAGAAGCAGCTATATAAACATAGTATGTCATCACTTATAAATAAGGTCTGTATTACATTCGAGCCATGAATGTGCAGTGTGTGTGAGAGTCTGAAGCGAAGAGCTCATTTAAAGGCAGGTAAACAAATGACTTGATCTCTGCCTGCCTCACACTTGACCATTACTGGCCCTAGATGACACGGTACAGGTTTCAGATCCAATGTCATAAGCTTGACCAGTTTCAAAAAAAGGCGCTATGCCTTTAGCCCACATCTTCTGGTGTACTGTCAGTGTGTGTATGCTGTGTACAGACAACACTAAGGATTACACAGAGAGGCATACAGAAATGGGAGCTTGACTGGCATTCCGGTTTGGATTTGTATTAATATAAGCTCCAGTTCAAAGAAAAGAAAACATTTGCTATTAGCTCTGAACTTTTTCCCCAGGACTACCTGAGTAAAAAGGCACAATAAACAGTAGTGCCTGTGTGGATGCTTGCTCAATTCACCATTACAGCATTATAACTTTATATATTTGCAAGCTTGTATGGCTGAAGTTTAACAAAACTATTTTGTATGACTATGAAATAAAACAAAATATACTAAACAGATATATTTTCATCACTGTGGGAATCCGGATAGTTTAAAAATACTTTCATTGGAAACAGAGATTGCATGTGTAAAGCATAAAGAAATTATATAACTAAGAAGTGAATTAGTGTGTGTGTGTGTGTGTGTGTGTGTGTGTGTGTGTGTGAACGCAGTCTGGCTTGGCCTGAGTAGGGTGTCAGACTAAACAGAACAGTATGCAGTAGTGAGGAGGCGAGTGCGAAGTTGCCATGTTGTGACTGGTGCTGGAAACTATTTGGTTTGTACCTCATCAACGTCTCAGAGCAGATGTTGATGTCCACTCCCACGAAGCTCACGCACTCCTGCACCACACTGTCCAGCGCAGTCCTCAGCAAGGTCTGCGACACGTCGTGCTACAAAGAGTAACCTTATATGTATTGGGAAAAGGAAATTATGTATATA
>JBCNYH010000027.1:40193843-40214052 GCA_039654325.1 Tandanus tandanus | reverse complement strand
TATATGTGTGTATGTGTGTGTGTGTGTGTGTGTGTGTGTGTGTGTGTGTGTGTGTGAGACTGTCCCAGAATGCAGGAAACCGTCTCCTCTTACTGAAGATGGCCCATCCTGTACATTGAAAACAGTAAAGAATTTAAGTTTTTTTTGCATGTAAATTGCTCCAACAGCATTGTCTGCTTGAAGACCCAAGGTTCTATATTGCAATATTTAACTATGCAACCACACCGAGTTTCTTGTGGAAGAGGTGGGGTTATCTGAAAGCTACTACATCTCATCAAAATTCCATTCCAAAAATAAATAAATTAAAATAAGACTTTCCACAAGGCCACTGTTGTTTAGTCCTGGTCAGATCTGAACCTGCATATCCTGTGGTTTTAGTACCAGTTTGAGAGGAGAGAGAAAAAAAGGCAGCAGAGTGGGGATCAAGAAAGATGGAGAGGCGTTCAGAGAGTGTTTTTTTTGGAACGTGCCTTTGAAACTTCAAAGTCCACTCTCTGGGTTTTTTCATTAAGCACAGGGAATTGATAAAGTTAATCCAACCGAACTATTCACACTTCGGAGGCCTTTTTTAAAAAAATGAAGATGGGATTCAAAGGGAAGTAAACCACAAACCAAATCCAAAACTCACAAAAATTAGTACCGAGTGGTGAATTCTGACCAGACGTTGGATTGTGAAGGAAACCATCACCATATGGAAGATTTTACCAGTGACAGAAGTCTTGGTACAATAATGCCAATATATTTATTCTCCATAAGAGGGGTTCTCAAACTTATGGCAGACAGTAAGCCGCTACGAAAAATTTCACAGGATAAATATTGGGCTAATAATTAATTGGACGTTTAATATTGAAATTATTGCCAACAGAACAAAAGTGACCCTCCAGCACAAAACCGGAAAAAGTCGGAACTCGCACGACCCAGGTAAATGTTAGAATGGCACCAGTAGACGATGGCTCATAAAATAAAGTCATCTTTCATTTCCCACTTCCTACTTGGAGGCCGCTTATGTCCTAATGTCGCGTGCTGTTACCTGCTAGCGTGCACGTTGTTGGAGTTCAATTCAAAACTAGTTTTAAAGTGTACAACACGCTGTATGAAATTAGAACGTGGGAAATGAAAGATGCCCTCTACTGGTGCCATTCTAATGCTTACCTGGGTCATGCGAGTTCCAACTGGTTTTGTGCTGGAGGGTCACAAATGAGATCCAAGCGGACATTAATAACAGTGTTGCACTTTGTGTTCGAGGTGTGATGGTTTGGTTGAAAACAAATTTAGCGAAACTGGAAATAACTATAACTAAACAATAAACATAATAACTTTATTATAATTATTATTGTTGTTATTATCATTATTATTATTGTTGTTGTTGATAACAGATGGTTACACTTTCTAGCACCATTTTCTAGCATCTCACCAAGATGAATGTGGTTTCAGGAAATTTGATTTCCTTAAACACAATCTGCTTTGAGATACTGTGTATATTCAGTTTAACTGAATAAACCATGAAACACTGTCCTATTTCGTGTGCTTTGTTTAGACAAACGAGAAAGCAGCAATCACATTCAAGAACAGACATAATATATATATAAAATATACAAAAAAGTCAAAGTTTATTTAATAATCTACATTCATCATGATTATAATTAGATTTTTGAATTCTACCTGTATTTGCCAAAGATGAATTCTTTAAAAAAAAAAAAAAAAATCATATTCTCCAGTATGTGCTCCATATATCATTTTTAGCACACAAAAATCTTTTGATGATATACATTTAAAAACGATGCTCCCCAACGCAGATATACAGCTCAGTTAAAGATATACAGATGACCTTTGTACCCTACATTACAGCCGTCACATGATAGACTATTAAACCTGGTGTGAACACAGAATCTGAGAATAATCTAGGACCTTGCTCCTGTAATCAGTTCTCATTTCGGGGAAGTCCAACAGAAGTCACTTGTATTACAACGCAAAAAACACAAACCCAAGAAAAGATGACGTGTGAAAGAAGAGTGGTGGTGTGAGGGTATCCGCATCAAATCCCAAAAAGGGTGAGCAATCGTGCATTGTTGGGCATGCATAAATGCAAAATCTGTTTCTTAATAAGCATAATAACAAAGTTAGACTTTATAAATAATAAACAGAACCAAAGACAGGAATTTCACTGTATTAAAAAGATAATCAGAAGACCCTGATGCATTCATAACTCACGTAATATACGCATTTGAGTAATCTAATTCAGATACAGCAGTTTAACTTTACAGTGTTAGTAATTAAATGAAAGAAATCAGCACAATGACAGTAGAGATGATGGATAATTTTGACTGGATACTCGAATACTGAAGTAATTCAAACCTGAATATTGTTTTTTATATTTTGCTGCCCAAACAAACAGCATCATAAAAATCCAGGTTGGTGAAAAAAAAATTCAGAATTTGATTATATATGTGTGTGTGTGTGTGTGTGTAAAATAATGTTATTATAGTAACCATGGTTACGATAGCAACCAAATTCCCTTTTTCTAAAAGCCAGTCCAAAAATCTTTTATATCATCCCAATATCAATTCTTTGTTACAAGTAGTTGTGGAAATACAACTTAATCACCCAAAGGTTAAAAGGTTATTTTGGCACATAATGGCAGAAATAGAGACAGAGGGACACTGAGTCTGGCCGCTGAGTGTACCACTTTAGTGATCGGCCTATTACATGAGACATCCCACAATTACACAAATGTATGGGATAGTATAATACACAAATGTATGGGATAGTATAAACACCAGGGATGATGAGACTGGATGACAATTTCTTTTTATTTTTCTTATTTTCTTGTCCCATAAGGGACATTTAGCTCTGCATTTAACCCCTCCAAAGCGAGCACACACACATACACACACAGGAGCATTGGGCAGCCACATTGCACCGTACGGACAGCAATTGGGGGTTAGATGCTTTGCCCTAGGGCAATTCAACCATGAAGGTGGAGGAAGGGGAGGTGCCTGCCGCCGCCACATATTTTTCCTGCTGGTCCAGGGTTCGAACCAGTGAACTTTCAGTCCCAAACTTGCTTCTCTAACCATTACGCCATGGCTGCCAATGACACTGACACGAGCAACTGTGTTTAGAGATGGCTATGCTTAAACCACTGCAAGGGACATACCGTGCACATAGAGCGCGTCCGGTATAAATTGTTGCACTGATTCCAGTGGAATTCTGTCCATAGCAAAAGATGAGCATCAGACAGACAACTGAAAAACATCTCAGAAATGCTTCTGGTGTAAACTGTCCTTAGGACTTAAAAGATTTCACTGTAAAGATCAAGGAAATATTGTCCAGCTGCAGATAAAGCTAATCATACCTGAATACAAATGATTATTCTTTGTACTACAAAAACTCAAGTTTGTGACACTTTTCATCTGCATTATTGCTCCACCACAGCAAATATGTGCATTTTCTTTTGCTTTAAACTCCAATATTGTTAGAAATCCTCATTAGCCATTTTCACTGCTGTAGTGACATTAAATCCCAGCAACACAGGGCCTCTGAGGACATAAGATCTTAGGGTTCATTTAATGCTATATGAGATATAGCATTGCCCCCAGTGACTGTAACAGTGAACTAGAACTGTCTACAATTATACAGATTAGAACAAAAGAGAGAAGGTTAAATATTTAACTACACTTGTCTAAAGACATGCAATTCTGGAAATACCTGTAAAGGCATACAGTATTTCACATGAGAACAGCTCTCCTAAGAGAGAAAGCACCCATGTAAAATACAATTGAGTGACTCACACACATCGTAATGTTAGAGCGATGACAGACCAAAATGCTTTTGGAATGCATATTGGGAAAAGGATTACCATTATATAAAGAGGATGCATGGCAAAATGTATTTTTTTTTTTTAGATAGATAGATAGGTAGATAGATAGATAGAGAGAGAGAGAGAGAGAGAGAGAAAGAGAGAGAAAGAGAGAGAGAGACCACAAGCGTGAAACTAACCAACCCATATCCCAAACAGCCCACCCTCCTCAGGTAAGCTGACTGACAGCAGATCAATACTTTAACACAACCTCAAGGGACTTTCCACGAAGCATAACCAGTATTTCCTAGTTCATGACCTAAAAAAAACCTGCTGCTCCTTAGTGGTGGGTTGCAACCTGAGAAGTGTGAGGACAGGTTCCCATATAGTTGCACCCTACCCCTAGGGTTATCGACTTGGCAGCCATTTGGCTGCACAGGGCCTGAGGTGGGGATGAAGTGAAAATTCTCACAGTCCTTGAACAGACTGCAAGAGGAAGACACCCAAAAAAGTTGCCTTCAGGCGCAGCAGCAAAGGAATGCACGCTAATTAGGACACCATCAATCATGATGGACAATAAACTATTTTAGAAAGCGGTTACAGACAGCTATGCACAGGGGTGTGATAATTTATGAGTTTGAACACCCCCGCTGTGAATATTAGCACTAACATACTGGGGAGAATAACCCACAAAGACAGCATACAATCAAGCAAGAGAACTGGCAGAGATGTGTGTCTGCCGGTGGGCTGTCTGTCACTGCAGGATTGGGAGCACAAAAGTAACAGTAGTAAAGATGTGTTACTCTTGAGTGAACAAAGCTGCACAAGGGACTAAAAAGGATAGTGGGACAACTGTGGTTACATAGTAAAGGGGGGAAAAAAATCAAGGATAATGATGGGAATAATAAAATTAATTTTGAACATAGGACACTGAATCTAGAAGGTCTAAAACTTAAGTGTCCATTCTCTAGTGAATATCCTGTGTTTCATCTTCCATTATCACTTCATTTTGGCTGAATATAAAGGTTTCCTATTGAAACCACCCGGGGAGCTTAGCATCACTTTTTCCCCTGTTTTACATCTTGTTTTGGTTCTGTTTACAATAACAATAACAAGACCATGTGACCGAAGGGACATCTTGCACATGCGCTAACTTGGCAGCGCAACACCGATTCGTAGAAAGTGGAAGTCTGCCGTCTAATGTTAAGAAAGAGAAGAAGCTGTGAGTAGTAACATCCACTATGTTCTTTGTTTACATTCATTATGATAATGTTAGGGGTTTTCTTACACGTGAATGAGAGGTGTAGTATTTGGATATGACACTAATATGGTAGACTCAACTATCGTGCGGTTTCACTGTCCAGCATCAGCACTTCTCGTTCATGTGTTTTGGAGGAGTGGATTCAGATGATGGGATTTTTCATTTGTACACTTGGAAATGTCTATCTTAGTCTTGTTGGTTTCTCTAAAGTGGCCTACTCTGCTGACAGCTTTTGCTGTACAGGCCCAATACATTCACGTAAAAAAAAAAAAAAAAAAAAATTTCCCACAGTAATATTTTGTTGGACTGTCTTCAGCCTTAAAGAGTACTGGTTTTGGTCATTCATACAGCAAACTTTGTGTGTAATGTAATACGTTTAAGTGATACAGAGCTTATCTTAATATAAAGATAAGATAAAGAGAAACCATAAAGATGATAAAGAATGACCATTTAAAGCACTGTACTGGGCAATTTTATCCTGTGCATTACTAGCGAGGGCTAAACCAATGCGGAACCATTTTTTCCCAGAAGTGATGTGAACTCGTTGGGCCGGGTTGTTCAGCGCAAGTTAACAATCAGCGAGCGACATTTTAGAAAGAAAAAGAAATGTTTTCTGCGATTTCTTCTTGTTTTTTGCAGCCGTATGCTTTGCACTCTGCCATTTTCCTGCCATCACAGCTCAGCACTGGCTGACAATGTTGTTATCTTAGACTGGTGTCTGCTGCACGGGGTCAGTGACCAATCCATTGTAGCCCAGCCAATAGGACAAATCAACAAGCTCACATCACTACCTGGGCTGGAACAGCTGATGAGGGCAACATGTCGCTGCGCATGCTGAGTAGTAATAGAAGTGTGGCAGCACTCGCATATACTTGGCAAGGAGGGACGCTGCTTGACAGAACTGCTGATGTCATACGTGATTGCTTTAAAGTGCTAGTAATACAAATTCACCACAGGTACACTTTAAATACAGCATGTAATTGCCATGACACTGCTTCGAAAACTTACATCACAACATTTATTTCCAGAGTTGGGCTCATTTTTCACCAACATCTTGGATTGATGATGGAAAAAAATCTAACTTTTCCAGCACACACCAAAGACTTTCAACAGGGTTAAGGTGCCAGTCTATGTGTGAAAATGATTCCTCATGCTCCTTGAACCTCTCTTTCACTATGTTTCTAAATATTATATTTGTGTCACCAGGGAAGAAAAAGTTAATTTTAGTGATAACCTGGTCACTCAGTTCATTCAGGTCATCAGCTGACTCCATTTTACCACATAAGGTTGCTGAGCCTCAACCTGACCAACCGAAGGAACAATGCTATGGTGATTACACACTGCAATCAATGGTAAAGGCACTCCAATAATATATTTGAGTGCTCGACTTTTTAATTGTAATTTTTTCTCTGGCAGTATTTAATACCACTGGATTCATTTCTCGATTTGCAGAGAAGTCTGTCCAAACTATGGTACTCAAAAAATCTTTACTTAGATAAACACTAGGCTGACTTAAAAATGATAATTATCTTTTCTTCTATCCACTCACTCACCCAGACACACATACACAGTCCCGTCCCTGTTCAGAGTAGAACAGAAGGTTGACAGCTGAGCTTTGAAATATCTTTGCAGAGTGGCTGCCCTGAAGACAAAACAGCCCAAACTCAATTAAGACATCTGGGAATAAGAGGAGAAACATTGGTGTGAGTCTGCATACCTTTTAAGCACATACATTTCATTCGGCTGACCAGTTTTCCTCTGTTTCCCTCTCTCTCTCTCACACACACACACACACACACACACACACACACACCACAAATAATTCAGGCCGCACAAGGGATAGGCCAGCCCTAAAAAAAATAACACATACACTGAAGACATACTCTCCACACTTTGCTTCACCTCCAGCAAGCTTCTGAGAGTCCACACACACACACACACACACACACACACACACACACACACACACACACACACACACACACACACACACACACATACACGATTAGATTCAGGTGCAAGGTCCTATTTAGCTTGGATGGGCCCCAGTGCCAGAACAAAGTGTTTCTGTCCGCACTCGGCCCAGTTAACAGCTTTTTCATGAAAACCTGCCATTCTAAGATGTCAATCAGTGTGCTGCTCTCCTCTCCCTCTCCCCCGTGACCCAACACGAATCTAACCAGCTGCAGGCTCCGAAAACACACTTCCCAGAGAGAGATGAAAACACAAAAGATGTTTGATTGGGGGATCTCTTTACATACCTCCCAACCCTTTGCCTTCTGCGTAACCAGAGACCTTTGCTTTCAGCAAAACATGAAAAGACCCGAACGCAGGAGAGCAAAAAACAACTGAGCTCATCCTGACACTTGTTGAAGACAAAGCAAGGACAGGATTGAGGTAGAGGGAGAAACCAGAACTTGCACTTATGGCCATAAATACAACAAGCTCAAGGCTGCATACCAGAGATGCATCAATTGTACTCTTTCAGAACATGTACAAGGTTTAAGTACTTACTTGTTGATATTGATACTGATATTGAAACGAGTAGCGTACTTGGTATTAAGCATTCTGGGAACGCCATGTTCATCACTGTTTTTGTTGGCTGATGCAATGAGGGCGTGAGGACAGCCGATCTGAGCACACAGCAGATACAGCATCAGTGAGTGGGATCATTAAAATGGTAAGGAAGGGAAATACATGTCTCATTGTTTATGGCTCGAAGAACTGAAATGCTTTCATACATGACAGCACACTCACTTTACTGCTCCATGTTCACAGGGTATCACCTTGTGCTCATTTTAGTGTTCACGGACACTGATACTCCTGTGCACGCTCAGATCAGCCATCCTTATGATCAGTAAATGCTATAATCAAGAAAGGGGAGTCTTAATAAAACAGATACTTCAAACTCAAGTAAGGTAGGGTAGAAGTCAGTCACTCAAGTCATCTGCTCCTACTCGGTGTGTGTAACGTTCACTGATCTGACTTTTTAGCCTTTGCTGCGTTAGAGCTGCTAAGGTATCCTTACCTGGTGAATGCCAAGCCTTTTTTAACAGGCTGACGAACAAAACAGACAGATCATATAACAAAATACAGAGTACACAGAGTGGGCAATAAATATGCTAACAGTGAAAGCTACGTGATCATTATGCTCTCTATACTTTTTTTTTTTTAACCAGATGTGTAGCTTGAGTAAACCAGTTAGCATGCTATCAACGGCCTTGGGACCGCTATCTGACATAAGACATGTGCTGTAAAAAGCAAGCTTTTCTACTACAACCAAAACTTCAATATTCGCTAGCATTAGTTTAATAATGGCAGCATAGTGACTCACTGCTTAGCACTGACACCCTAAAATGAGGGTTCACATCTTGGCCAAGCATGTACAGGTTTCATCTGGGTACTCAGGTCTGAAATACATGCACATTAGATCAGCTGGCTACCCTAAACGGCCCACTGGGGTGAATGTGAGAGTGAATGGTTGTGCTGTTAGCCTTGCAATAGACTGGTGACTTGTTCAGGGTATACCCTGAGTCTCACCCAAAGGCAGCTGGGCTCCAGCTACTCCCTGTGACCCTGAAAGATAAGTAGTATTGATTATGGATGGACAGGTTACTAGATTTTTTTCTAGGCCCTATGCTGTTTATACAGCATGAACAGCCCAAGAGTTACAACACAAGCAAGCAAAATTAAAGGATGCACTTTTGCTAAATGGAAAATATTGTTGTCCACAAACAACTATGACACTCTTTCATACTACTGTTTCATGCTACTGTGATACTGAGCAAACAATACCAGCAGATGAAGACATCATATATAAAACACATTTTATTGGTTTGGAAAAACAGTAAAGTGTTTCAGACAGACAGTGATGAAATCATATGTAAAACAAGTGAAGGCAAAAAACCTGTTCACATTATCCACTTTCCCACGCTGCACTAAGTCACTACAATCCATCAACATCATCAAGAGTAGTCAACTTAATGTCAATCAGTGCTCTTCCCTTCATTTCCTTCTCTTGCCTTGGGGGAAAAGATTTTAGCAGGGGGCAGCTAACCAAGACACATTACAAAAAGGAAGCTGCTATTTACTGAAGTGACGTCACCTGGTCAGCTTACCCGAGTTCCTTTTCTAATCTGTCCTCAAGCAAAACCTGTCTCAACAGTCAAAAAACCTTTACTGCTGTTTTTTTACTCTGTCTGAATCAGCCAAATGTTTGCCTCCAAGACCGAGAATGATTTCACAGGGATTCTGCAGGTATCAGCAATATGGTGTTTATATACTGTTTTATATACTGTATATTTTTCATTTCATTTTCTGAGCCACTTTATCCTTTTATTAGGGTCGTGGGGAGACTGGTGCTCATCCCAGCTGACTCTGGGGAAAGGCAGGGCACACCCTGAACTGCTTGCCAAGACCATCACAGGGCCTACGTTACCTGGCGTCTGATACAATAAAGATCGAATGGGCTGCAGGAACATCAAATTAAATTTATTAATTCAATTCATTCACACACACTCACACACACACACATATATATATATACATACATATATTTATATATACACACATATATATATATATATATATATACACACACACACACACACACACACATACATACACCCCCCACCCCCCCAGAGCACATTCGTCTGCAATGTCGCATTCAAAACAACCTCTGCTCGTAGGTGTCACATCAGGGATGAAAACAGGTTTAGAAAAAAAAAAGGAGGAAAATGGGCAGGGGTCAAGGGTGCTGCACAGGCCTCCTTGTGGGGGTGTGGGGCAACTCTCCTGCTGAGGGGTCAGGGGGGGCCAAACCTAGGGGTGGGTGATATGATCTGAAAATTCATCATCATCGCCATCATCTTCCACTTGATCCGGGGGTTGGGTCGCGGGGGCAGCAGCCTAAGCAGTGAGGTCCAGACGTCCCTCTCCCCAGCCACTTCCTCCAGCTCTTCCAGGGGAGTATCGAGGCATTCCCAGACCAGCCGAGAGACATAGTTCCTCCAGCATGTTCTGGGTCGACCCCAGGGTCTCTTCCCGGTTGGACATGCCCGAAACACCACACCAGGTAGGCGTTCGGAAGGCATTTTGATCAGATGCCCGAGCCACATCAACTGGCTCCTCTCAATGCAGAGGAGCAGTGGTTCCACTTCGAGCTCCTCCCAGATAGCTGAGCTTCTCACCCTAGCTCTAAGGGAGAGCCCTGTCACCCAGCGAAGGAAGCTCATTTCAGCCGCCTGTACCCACAATCTTTTTCTTTCAGTCACTACCCAAAGCTCGTGACCATAGGTGAGGGTTGGAACATAGATCGACTGGTAAATTGAGAGCTTTGCATTCCTGCTCAGCTCCCTCTTCACCACGACGGGCCAGTACAGGCTCCACTTTACAGCAGAGGCTACACCGATCTGCCTGTCGATCTCCAGTTCCATCCTTCCCCTCTCCTGAACAAGACCCCAAGATACTTGAACTCCACGTAGGGCAGGACCTCATTCCAGACCCGGAGGGTGCATTCCACCCTTTTCCGGCTGAGAACCATGGCGTCGAACTTGGAGGTGCTGATTCTCATCCCGGCCGCTTCGCACTCGGATGTGAATAGCTCCAATGAGAGCTGAAGGTCCCGGCTTGATGAAGCCAAAAGGACAATGTCATCCGCAAAAAGCAGAGATGAAATCCTATGGCCACCAATCCAGAACCCCTCAACACCTAGACTGTGCCTAGAAATTCTATCCATAAAAATTATGAACAGAATCGGTGACAAAGCCTTGGCAGAGTCCAACCCCCACTGGAAACGAATTCGACCTGTTGTTACCAATACGGACCAAGTTTTGGCTCCGGTGTTACAGAGACCTAATCAGTCTCAGTTTCCCTTGCCTGGACGCGGGTTACCGGGGTCCCCCCCTGGAGCCAGGCTTGGGGGAGGGGCTCCAAGGCAAGCGCCTGGTGGTCGAGCTTCTACCCATGAAGCCCGGCCAGGCCTAGCCCGAAAAGGAGACATGGGTCCACTCTCCCATGGACCCACCACCTGTGGGGGGGCTATAGGGGTCGGGTGCGTTGTGAGTTAGGTGGCAGTCGAAGGCATAGGTTCTGTCGGACCGATCCTCGGCTACTGACTCTGGCTCTTGATCTGAAAATTACACTGTAATATTTTCTAACATTATAATGATTATCATGATGTATGTTATGTTATTAAAATAATATTCAGAGACTAATGAACATGACAGCACAGCATATGCAGACAGTTGTAAATATACAGGTGAGCCAGGGGGCACTCACAATCTCTGGACACAGCTCCCAGCATAGGGCACTAATTCTTTATTTTATTTATTTATTTTGTGATATACAGTATTAAATGGAAATAAGGCTCTGCATTTAACCCATCCAAAGTGAGTGCACATACATATGTAAACCTTGCTCAAGGGCACTTCAGCCATGAAGGTGGAGGATGGGAAAGATGCTGCTCACTCCCCCAGTCGCCACACATCGTTCTTGATGGTTTGGGAATCGAACCAATGACCTTTTGGTCTAAAGGTTGCTTCTCTAACCATTAGGCAATGGCTGACCCATGAGCTGTAGCATTGTGCTTGCATGTTGTGTTGTTGCTCTTTGCCCTAGAACCCTACCTGTATTCATGGTGATTTGGTTTCTGATATGTTTGGGCCTTGTTTTCTGTAAGAATGTTTTCTACTACTTATTCCAGTTTGGGGTTATTATAGCCTTGTCTTCTTCCACCTGTTCATTTCCTGCTACTGCCAACAGTCAACTTAGAACAGGCCTGATATTTATTATGCTAGTTCAGTGTATTAGTGTCCATTGTACAGACTCTACATTGATGCATTGATGTATAAAAAATACTGCAACTACCAGTTCATTTGTGCAAGAAAGTTAATATTTCATATAATCATGATATTCAGTTGGCTGACAATACGAATGGCCAAATTGCAATATATTATCAATATATCACTCTAAAAAAAAATCCCAAATATCAATGAGATATATAAACTTGCATAGACACTCATATAAGAGAGTAGAGAGAAACCATGTCTAGAGTTACACACACACACACACATATATAGATAATTATATAAGAGAGCAGAGAAAGAAAAGAAAAGAATTCTAGAAGAGTGACAGCTCCTTTAATATCCGGGGTTGTGTGTGGTGTTTTCCCACACAGCTGGGTAAGATGGTAAAATGTGCCCTCTGGGACTTTTAAGAGGCTAAGGAAATCTGAACACACTCACTCCACCTTTTTCACAGTGACTGACAGTTCACTATATAAACCAAAATGCAGGAGGCCCCACCTTCTGTGACGGGCCACAACACTAAAAGTAAGGAGATGTGAAGCCGATCATCTCAACATGGCGTGCATATAGAGGATTTTACACAAAGTTCATAAAGCTTTACAGAACATTAGACTGTCTTGACAATATTCACCCACCTTGACTATCAGGAATAAACTAAGATAACAAATGGGGCATGGAGATTTTTGGACTAGTAATATGGTCATATATTTAAAAAAATATATTAAAAAAATCTACCCTGAACCCCTGTGCGCACACACACACACATCACTCAGCATGTCAATGCAGAGGAGAGGCAGCTCGTGTTGCTTTCTCCCTACCCAGATCATATGGCAGGGTAAATAAACGCTGAGTGCTGACAGATGTGTGTGTGTGTGTGTTCAGGGGGACTTCACAACACACACTCTCAGCGAAAGAACGCAACATTCAATAATGGGATGGAGCAGACACTCACTACTGCACAGACTGTTGGCATGTGTGATCATCCCTTTGCTGTCATGCATGTGTGCTGCAAGCATCATGTGTAAATCAAAAAACTTCAAACTTCCTGAATCAAGAACATTTTTAAATATGGTGAATAACAGCACTTTCAAGTAATACATCTCTACATGACAAATAACAAATAGCGCAGAACAGTCTGTGCTTTTTGAAGAAAGAAAACAGATCCTAAATTTACATGCCTTTGATTCCTCCAGGTTTTACCATATTATCTCTTCTAAGTGTAAGAAAGGCCTGAACCTTTCAGCACTAGTAGATGGTTGATGCATTTCACAGTTTCAACACGCTGGCTTTCCGTACCCTTTGCTCAGGTGTGGATGGATTATCTGTATGTTTTTCATTTTGAAGGAACACTCAAACACTACACATAAACTACAAGCAAACTGCATATACAAACACACATTCTTCTCTCTAAATTGCTAGCCTACCAAGAACAACAAACTGTTTCTACAATGAACTAAGCTGAATTTATTTTCCCAAGAGGTCCTCTAGAGTTGAAGGCCATGTTTTCTAATGAAAATCAAGAAGAGAGGATGATTGAAAGCAAGCATGCAGAACAGCGGGACAAAAAGAGGAAGAAAAGAGGATACAAATAGCCTCAGGTCTTGAGTCAACATATGACGCTGTCGACTAACTTAATTGAATTAATTGTGTCAGAAAATGGATTACTTCGAATTCGAGACACCAAAAAAAAAAGAAAAAAAAAAGAAAACTTGTCCAGCTGACTCCTGTTTATTACTCAAAATGTAAGATTTGAGCCAGTGCTAGACAGCTAGTACGGTGCCTAGGATTTCTTGCTAGCTTTAAGAGGTAAAAAACACCAACAACATCACAGTGTAGAAAACAATCCAATTGGTTTAATCTTAGATTTTTACTGGCTGTTTTGTGAGTCATTTTATTTCCGTTTCGGTGAATAGATCAGTGTATGAAATGTATTTTTTTTCAAGTGGGTTAATCGGTTTAATGACTTTACTCTTTCAAAGTTCTTCTATTTAAACAAATCTTTACTTTAGTTAGATATATAAATTTAAGCAAAATAAGCAGCATTTTTTTTTGTTAGAAAAGCAGTCCACTTGCTATAAATTCAACCGTACTTCTCATATTGCATGAATGTCACATGACTGACCTGGTAAGTGCCAATGCCGATGTGTTTAGGGTCAATCTTGACCAGCTCAGCCAAAGGGTCCTGAACACGTCTTCCAATCGACACTGAGGAGAAATTCAGAAACCGCTCTGTTACAGCCAGTTAAGACAGACAATAGACTGGAATCTCAAGGGACCACAAAAATTACTCCTTTAATGAAGCAGTAGGTGAAATTAAATTAATGCAAATTAGGCACACAAATGTTTTTTTTTTAAGTGGCACCAGGCAAAATGTGAAAATGTTCATTAATTATACTAACAAACATTGTAGATATAACTCATGTGTAACCCTCAAACCAGAACACCAGAATTACAGTTATCATGACTTTTGGGAATTATCATGAAGTGGGAATGGTGAAAGAAAAACTGGAAATCATTGTTTTCTATAGGTGATAAAGGGATAGGGACAAAATCAAAGTAAACAAAATGAAATAAAATGGATTAGACATGAAATGTAAAACTAGCTATGGAGAAAATATAAGTAACTAACTGTAACTATTTCCAAGACTAATACATCTGGTATATCACAGTGCAGTAATTAATGCACTGCTGTTGATACAGATACAGTCGACCAGTTCAAATAATTACAGCTCACTAAATTAATCAGATCCAGTAAGGTATAATTTTATGATTTCCTTTAATTTAACACAACTACAGTGGAACTTTTTAAAAGCTTTTCAGACTGGAGACTGACTGAAAGGCTGGAAAGGAAAAATCAACAAACATACTATGACGTTTAAGTGTGAACGCATGACAGGATCATTTAACAGCCTGAATTACAGAGCCATCGCATGTACAAAACCTAATATGCTAGTATATGAGAGAGAGAGAGAGAGAGAGAGAGAGAGAGAGAGAGAGTGTGAGTGAGTGAGAGAGAGTCATATCCTAATACATGTAGCAAGTCTTAGCAAGTTTTGCATCTAAGCAAAAACAATTTGTGTCTAGACATATAAAATAACTCAATTTAGAATAATTTCTACAGTACAAACTGACAGTAAAATGCAACACAGTTTGCCAAGATGCTAATAATAAGATTGGGTAATATGAACCATTGGATGCACTTGTTTGTATTCATTTTGTTTAGACTTGCAGAGGTCCACCAGGAAGAATCAGAAATGCTTCAACCTTAACTGGGTTAATTGATCAAGACAAATAAAAAGAAAATGTGCAAGAGAGGAAAAGTCAAGAGGAAAAGACAGACATAGAACATAAAGCCTTAGAGAGATGGTGTTATGGAACAAGAGCTGGTTTCAGGCTGACTGCTTTGAAAACACAGTCCACATTACCAAGAGCAAGGGAGTGCAGTGCTTTTGTATGTACTGTACAAGGTCTGAGTTGAAACTTTATCCCAGTGCAAATATTATTGCAGGCAGCAGCTTCCCACCAAGCGCAATGCAGTGATGCAGTGAGTGAGGCAAGGCGATCATCATCCAACATCTCCACCTTCACCCTTCAGTCACAATCACCTACTTAAAGTCTTCGTCACACCTGGCCTACAGGTATTATCCAGTCTTCGATTCAGAAACCCGCCGACACCCTTTTCTATTTACTCAATGATAAAGCACTGAAATATTCAAAAATAAATGTTTGTTCAAAGTTTTCATATAGAAAACCATTTAATACAGGGACTCAAGCATATGAAGAAATAAGCCTCAACATGTCAATTAATAAAAAACAGTTAAATTTTAGCTCCCGAGTGGTGCAACAGAAAGACATTTGCTCCACCATCCGGAGTTCTTGAGTTTGGGCCCCGGGTGATGCACACAGCCATCTGTGGATGGGAGCCCATGAGATTTAACTGGTTGAGCTTTCAGGGAGAGGCGCATGGCATACACTCTCTTCACTGACACAAGCAACACTAGCGAAACATGTGCATTACACCACTCCTGACTATGGATGTGCAGCAGTTTAAAAATATTGTGGTCAGCTGGCATCACGCGTGTTGGAAGAAGCGTGTTAGTGACCTTTGCCTTTCCTGGTTAGTAGCTGCTGTGTGATAGGGATACCCTATGTGATTCGGTGGGAATAGGCTATAAGGAAAAAATAGGAAGGAAAAAAGGGTGGAAGACAGCTAGATTAACTCACACACTGGCTTAATTTTGGCAAATCTACTCATTTATGGTCACATGCATTAAGTGGCAAACACACTAGTGCACACAGTGACTGACTGACAAGGTGTCAGATTAACATTAACATGATCAGTCAGTTGGTGAATATGTGTTGAGTCAGTGACTGACTGTTCAGTGACTGTTGACTGAATGTGGACATAATCAACTGACAATACACCAGCACCAACTGACCGCACAATGTTACTGACAAGCTGAACACGCAGTTGCCAATGCACAGAACCCTTAGGCCCCGAATGGCCAAAAGTATCGTAATCAGCCCTCTAAGCATACAGTCTGACAGGGTACGGTGATCAACTGTCAGAGCACACAGTTAACAGCTGATTTAGTGCATAATATTAACAAAGTGCATGATATCATTCATTGACTGAGCATGTAATCCCTTGACCTGAGTATATGGTGACTGACTGAGCAAATTGTGACTAGACATTAGTTTCTCAGGTCTTCAGTTGTATAGAAAAAAAGATGAAGGCGTGCACCCAGTTTCCATTTATCTCCAACGGTGCATGGTATTCACATGCTAGTGGTGTCTCCAACTTATTCATATGGAAATTAAACCCAAACTTAATAAAAGCTTGCATGCATAGTTTATGTTTATTTCTATTAAAACAAGCTGTTTCATAAACCTTTTATCATGTATAAAATAACAACGAGCATTAACTCTTTGATATATGTGACCCAATCTGGCAAAATGACTCTGAATGACCAAAAACTGAAAAATGAGTTGGAGACAGGGTTGAAAGAATGAGACTCTTAGCTTTACAATGATACCAAGTTTGTTGGAATATCTTGAAAACTGTTATGAACATTTGAGGTTTGTTGGATTACATCAATCATTCTGAAGAAAAAGAGAAAAATGCATTTAAAGTTTTGGGATTGTTCTGACAAAGTATCCTTCAAATGTTCTTAGAAACCAATAGGTTGTCTTCCTTCTATTAACATAAAACATAGCAGGTCATTTGATTGCATAATTTCCCATAATTTAAAGGGAAAAGGAAGCAAAGAAAATGTCAGAATTCAAATTTAATTAAAATTTATTAAACTTCAATTATCTGTACCAGCTCACAGAGACAGAAAGTACATGAGGTAATGGTACTTCGGACAGGCATCACTTGAGACAGACACTTAGAGATTTGTCAAACTATCAAATTTATCTTTATGAAATGAAAACAGAATCTGATAAAAACATAATTAAGAACAGGATTACACAAACTAGGTACAATTACCAAATGACAAGTGGCCATGCACTTGTACATGTGTGTAAACTCAGCCTTGTTCTGAATCCAAGAGGCAATCTTGATGGCGCTGTTCAAAGCATGTGGAGATGCCATATTAACACACGGAAGGGCGGTGAAAAGACGATGACCACATCAGTGTTGGTTTAATTCCGAATTGTTTTTTTTGTTGAATTTGGTTCACCATGACCAATGCAGTTGTTGACGTGGGTTTTATCGTCAGTGATGAGCGACGAATGTTTTTTATGTGGGGCTAAAATTACATTATTAAAAGGTCAGGAGAAACTAAACATCTAATTTTGCTGGCCTTATGGATATTTGCTGGTCTTTTCTGCCAAGTTTGGAGGTAGGACACTCTGCTAAATGGCCAGTTTTGTTACTTTATACAAGTTTCTTGGCTATAAAACTTCGGGAAATGTAGATTAATAGTTCATCAATCAAATTAAAGAAAAAACAAAAAATCTGTATTTCAATGGACTGCAATGAATTTGGCCTGTATCTCCGAAGTGGTACTTTCGACTCATTTTACCCAATTGGAAGCACGTATGATTTGTATTTGTGCCTATTTTTATTTTATTCAGAAGAAGTTCACTACAGTAGTTTATATCTGGTTTGTTAATTTAATATGTGTACTGTTATTATTACCATTAACTTGCCTTATATGAACTGGGGATTATCACTCCCTAAAGTGAAACAGTAGCCTTTTCAAACTAGCTAATGCAAACTATCAAATGGATTTTAGTAGATTGCAACTTCGAAACTAAGTATAAACCACCAGATGATGAAAATATGCATATGTTCATGTGTAACAGGAGAGTTTGTAAAGATTGCCTTTTATTTCACTTCAAAGAGGACTTGGATAAGTACAGAATACAATGCAAAAATATATTTAACCCTTAAACAGGCAATGTGCACCAGGAGATACTACGGATTGTTTATTACCTTAATAAGGCAACGTATACTGGGAGATACAACTCATGAAATCCAAAATATACAAGATATTTAAAAAATAATAATGAGTTTACTTGGATCTTAAATAGAAGAATAATTATTATAATAATTTTTTTTACAATTTATTTTTCCACTTGTGTCTGTTTAAGGGCTAACACACAACTCTGCAAACATACACATGAAACATTGTGATTTCTGCTGGTTTCCATAGAAAGGATAAATATAGCTCCCCAGTTCATGCTTGCACTCGAGCAGAAGAAAATTTATAATAAATGCTATAGTGATTTACTGCTTTTATAGAGGAAGTCTGGAATAATTCTCAAATCCTGCTTTTGACAGCATCTGAGTTCTTTCCAGACCTTGTTGTGTACTGTCTGTGTTTGGGATTGTAGACTAAGCATATGTGTGGTCCAGGACACTGTCAAAGCTTAAAAAGTCCACTTTTAAAGTTAGTCACATTCCATGTAAAATGTACCCTCAAAGCCAATTTAAAATTGATAGTGAAATAATCTACTTCACTACTTTGGGGGATGGTTGAATTAATTTGAAAATATTGAGTTATTTCCCTTTGATGATCATGTGTCTTAGCAGCCATCTTTGGAATCACCACATGGTGACAGTCTAGAAATCTGTGTTGACAGTCTAGAAATCTGTGTTGAAATCTGTATTTGAAGGTTCATGATTTCTGATTCTGAACATTGCAGGTAGGTAAAACTTTCTCACAACCCTAAAAGACATGGCAAATGATTATTTAAATCAATTACTTACTGTATACGTAGTTTCTTCTATTGTTAATATTGTACAAAATTTTCCATGTACAAAATATCTTTCCCAAGATAAATGTACAGATAAGGAACTATTTTGTTAGAAAAACATTTGTTGTGAAGTTCTTACTGATTGAAGTTGGACTCGTCTTCAGTTTTTTTTCACATTTTCACTATCCTGTTCCCAGTGTGTCCCATCAGATGTCCACAAAGATGGGTTTTAAATAAATTGTAGTTCATGCAGTGTACTGATACTTATGATTTACTATTATAAACTATTTTTGAAATGTCATGTGGCCTTATTTAGTTAAATTGATTTCTTATTTCAGAGAAATCACATTATTTCTAAATCATAGGTGAAAACAGTTCTCTGTCCCATCAGTTACTATTTTGGTTCTTCACTTATGACCATGATCTAGTCACATTTTTTGTTGAAATAGCTGTTCACAATTCATTTATGATGGCTTTTTATGCTTATGTTATTAAAATTTGAAATATTTTATATCCCATAAATTTGTCTTTTTTTGATGGAGAAGTAGTGTCCAAATGTCCCATCAGTTACCGTGGAATGTGCCGTAATGAGTTATACTGATCAAACAGGACAAGGAATAACAACAAATATGATTTGAAAACAATGCTAATCCAAAAGCAAAACTTTGAGGCGGCCAGTCAATTATGACTGTTGAAGCAAAGCTTACATTATTGACCTTAAAACAAATTTTCATGTAGTTTTGTAACACAAGGTCTACAGGCAACTGTCCACAAAAGCACCATTAGGAAGAATAAGACTAAAAAGGCAGTGAAAAATCTTGATGACAAACTGCTGAGCTGAACTGCATGGACAGAACTTGTACTAAAAATATTTAGTGTTATTAGAATATGAAGCTTTTCCAAAAATGACCTATTTTCCTAGAACAGAAAGGAAGTTTCTTGTGTAATGTGAGATTTTAAATTTTCACTAGAAATACACTTTAATGCTAATATTACATTACAGACAGTTTGGATTTTTTCCTGTCAGGGTGGTTAAAATGTTGAGTGAGAGTGAGAGAGGGAGAGAGGGAGAGAGGGAGAGAGAGAGAGAGAGAGAGAGAGAGAGAGAGAGAGAGAGAGAGAGAGAGAGAGAGAGAG
>JBCNYH010000027.1:40142439-40156749 GCA_039654325.1 Tandanus tandanus | reverse complement strand
TATATATATATATATATATACACACACATACACACACACACACACACACACACACACACACACACACACACACACATATATATATATATATAAACTTAACCTAAACTAAGTTTTACTTTCTTATCTCAATAACATTGTAACTTTCCATTACTACAAACTACAGCATAAATCAACACCCCTCTTCTTTCTCAAGTCTCTTGGACATTAACATAGTAAACAGAAAAAAAGGATGAGCTCTCAGAGCTGGCCACGTCTATCCACGTCTCTGCTCAAAATAGTCACAGTCAAGGCTTAATTAAAAAAAAATAAATAAATAAAAACTTTCTTGAAAGACACATCAACACAGTTGAATGTTACTTGTAGCAGTCATTTCATCGAAACATTCCTTTCACAAATCCAAGTTTAGTACCAAGACAAAAAAAAGTTTTATTGTTACCCTACCGTAAACTGCTCATGAATCAAAATGGTGAAAAGCACTTTTTTGTGTATGCTAAACAAGGACATTAATTTAGCCTTGCACACTCAAAGCTTTAGCGCTTTGGCTCACCTGCTAAAGCTCAGAATTGTATAGAGCTCATTGCACCGAACCAAAAACATGCCTTATTGGATATATGGATATTCCATAAGAATCATAGAGATTTTCACCATCGTACAATCATACCCTTGTTTCAGATTAGGTCTACTAAACTTTGATGGTGATTACTGGCAAAAAAAACCAACAAAAAAAAAACAAGTATACTCCTGAAATCCCAACATGAATTCACCAAAGTCTCCCTGCTGATCCAAACAAATCGTGTTGTCATGTCAGTGAACGTGATTTTGATATTATGAGCAGGTGATTTCATGATGAAACAATGTAGGTTTAGTTCTTCTATACTGGTTCCAAGGCTAGAAAAAATTTGAGTGTCCTGCACAGTCTACCCATGTGCAAACCTCAAATCTATTTGAACACTAAAAATAGAAATATCTTTATTATCTAATGTGCAAAATGCAGTCTCTGGGATTTGACAGAACTGTTTTTCCATCACTTTAAGCCACCCAATCATGCTAAACAAATTCTCCATTTTAAGATTCTGAGATACATAATTTTGGAAAACAGACATAAGCAGTACAGTGTAGTCTTACTGGTGGGTGAGAGGATTGCCAATTTGCAGCCATGGCGATATCCAGGATCTACACCCATGAGGGCACGCCCACGCACAGGGCACACCAACAGACGCTGCCGGAGATTGCGTACAAACATAGCAACAGACTCCTTCTCTGCACTGGTGGTCAGCTTGCTCCTGAAATAGAGAGGGGTAGAGAAAGGAGGACTCAGAAAGAAAAGAAGAAAACCCATACATTATATGCACTAGAACTTAAAGGACCTGTCCATCCTGTTGGTTGTTGCTGTGAGCCATATTAAAGAGAACTGCATGACAGAATTAGCAGGGACAGCATTCATTAAACTCAATGTTCCAGAACGCAATGCAGCGATACAACCCAGTTGTTCTGATTTATTGCAGAAAACTGGGTAGTTAGTGATTTATAAAATGGTAACCACAAGCTTTTAATAGCAGCAGTTGAAGCTGTGTTCTGTTTAATCAGAGTATGCGGAGGAGGAGGTCAGACAGCTAAACACTAAAAAAAGGACTAAAGAGCTTTGTGAAGCAAGGGCACAATCACCATGGACATGAATGGCAACACTGACCAAGATCATTAACCAAAGTAGAAACACTTTAGTGTAATAAATCTTGGAGTACATTGAAGATTATCTGTAAATTTACAATAACAGTCAAGATTCAGGTCAATCAGAGCGAATGTTTCATTTAAAGGCTTTACATCAACTCACTTTTCTATTTTCAGTTTAAAATGATCAGAACATACCTGTAGCTTCTGCTAATTAAGGGCATTAGAAGCCTCTTGTATGAATCGCCTACAGCATTATTTAAAATTTTCATCAGCTCTGGACATGCAAACCCCTGTGGCCTCCACCTGCAAAACATGCCCCCCACACACACAGCTTCACACACAGTAATCAATCTAGGACAGATTGCCTTGCATACCAAAGAATAGCATTTTTGGGAAGGGTTTTGTAGTATTTACTATGTTAATTATAGGTTAAGTATTATATATTAAGGCTTGTATGTGATTTATTTATTTATTTTCTTTTTTGCTATGGAAATAAAAGTTTGCAGAAATCAACCAAGAAAACTGTTAAGCCACAACTGCACTACTGCACCAGAAAAAAAAGGAACTGCTTTTAAAAATAAAGTGCGGAATGCAGCGGTACAAGGAAACACCAGCCAGTGTTTCATAATACTGTACCTAATAAGGTAAAAAATAGCAAGCAATGGTGGCCAAAACAAAGAGCAGAAACAAAAAGAATTGTTTTTAAAAATGGTGTGTGCGTGTGTGTGCATGCATACAAATTTGAGTATGTATGGGCACATGTTTGAGGTAAGACACTGACCTGACGTTGACACACCACCTACAGAAGTCAGCCTTCACCCAGTCGGGGACATTAACCTTCACTGACAGAATCTTCAGATTCTCCCCTCTGTTAATGGCCAGAGTCTGAAACAAGAGTTGTTTCAGTAACTTATAGAGACAGCAGACACAAAGTCTGGCACGGTAGTGCACCCTTGGTACCCACTCTTTATTTTCTTCCAGAATAAACTCAGGTGATTGTACACTGGCATGCACATGTGCGTGCCCACACACATCTTACATTGTAATGCCACACTTACACCTGAAGCTAATCCTATCCTTAATATCAGGAATAAAAAAAAAACTCTGGTTCGTTTTAATTATTTATTTTGAACAGCTCTTGTTTTTGTATTTAAAAATATCCCTCCAAATGTCCCCACAAACCCGAAAGAGATGATCCAATTATTATTATTACATATACATGCACACACACCCTGTATTAAGCCTCTCTCACTTTTCCCTAGCTGGACCTCAAAGGGAAAGTGACATGCTGTTAAGCAAATAGTTTTAAGTGTCTGACCTTTTCTGAAGAAAACCTTTTCAAAGAAAAAGGAAGAGCATAGAGATGATCCGTCAATCAGGACTTGAAGCAGAAGAGGAAACCTGACAAATGCCAAGTTGCCACCAACCCCCCCATACATATACACACAAACCTACCACTGAGTTGACAGCAAAGCCTTCACTATACTAAACTAATGCCTTGATCGGTACATGGATTAGTGCAGCCTGAGATACCATGTAAATTCTGTTTTCTTATAGTGGCATTTTATTGCCCTAAGGAAGCTGTTTATGTACATATTGCCATGTGACGATCGTCAAAAATTGTTTTTCATAAGATACGGAAACATTACAACTTTATCCTTGCTCATTTCTGAGTCAAGTTTACAGTGAGCATAAAGCGCATTACACAAGCAGAGTCTGATTAGTTTCTTTACAATCACACCAAAATCAAATCACTATCATTTCAATAGCACACTTTTGAAATGAGAGAAGAGAAAAACAGCAGGAAGTGAAGAAAATCTTGGCAATCACACTAAATGAACAAAGACAGAGTGCTATAGCAGCAAAGACGTGAACAATCGCCATCTGGACAAAGAGCAGTCAGGGAGAGCGAGCAGGTAACATGTTTAGGTTCACCTGTGTATAATTACCAGCATCTGTTTGTTAGTGCTTTGTGTGCTTACAGGGAGATGCCAGTAAACAACAAAGAGAGCTACCAGTGTGTCTGTGTTGTCTAGTGCATGTCATGTCTCAGACTGCAGAGAAATAAAACAGCTAAAAAGTGCAAAGTGGAAGTGAAAGTGAATAGAGAGGGTAAACTGTCTGCCTGTCTCTGAGACTTCAGTATCCCAAACCAAAAGAATTGTCACACTGGTGCCAAAACAGGGTATACTAAAGGAGGCCACAGAGATGAACTCCGCATTACTCACCAATTTCATCTACACTATTACTGAGATCATCTGGAGCCAGCACCAGATGCTGGTTTCCCTGCACACTGAGCAGGTACAGCAATACCAGGCATGGTTCAAACACCAGCAGGAGGCCAAAGCCCAGTGAATGGCCCAGCCACTGCTGTCAATCAGCCACCTCCATCTATGTGGACCTGAAGCATACGATCCACCATCAGGTCAAGCGCTCCCCAGAGCAGTCCAGCCAACTCTTCCAGTTGATGGCCATGGAGGAGGCTGGCCACCCCTTTCTGCTCTGAAGGATACCTGCAGGAAGTAGCTGCTGTAAGCTTAGAAGGACAGGCTAGTAGAGCAGTTCAATAAAATGCTCAAAACCATGATTTCTAAGTTCATTCACAATGATGCACGTAATTTGTATTAGATGGCTAGTAGTGAGGCAGATTAAATCAATATACATAAGAATCTTTCACTATCATACAAGCACCAAATTTGGCAAAAATGATGTCCAGGACCAGGACTTTTTAAGAAAAGCACATAAGCCACGTTAGTGCAGAACTTGAATGAATGGGTGTATATTAATTGCGCAGACATTGAAATGTATGTTTTCTGACAAGACAAACTCAATGGTGCTAACCTAAATTCAATATGGCTGCCAGTTTTGGTGTCATGATGACAGTTTTCGGCACCTATTTTAACACAGATATTGGATAACTCTGCAGCCCATCTCCTCAAGTTGTTGATATTTTTATAAAAGAGAATGATGTCTGAGCACAACCAGGACACACTGGTGACATCATTGCTGTAAGACTCTGCATGGGGTTCAGTGTCGGCTAGTTGCATATTAGTTGTAGTTTTAGTTTACTAATTGTAGCATAATTATACTAGTAACCCATTGTAGTATGTTTAGGTTCCCAAATGCTATCTAAATAAGCCCTGTATATATTTCAACTAGAAGTTTAGTTGGTTGTAGTACTGTAGTTAGATAGTCGCACCTGAATTGATGGGATGAGCCAGTGCAGGAGAGCCGGGCCAAGGGTAATGGGGCGTTGATTACACAGATGGTGTACAGATCCTGAGAGAAAACAACAAAATTGAGCTCTTTGGGTTCCTTGCTGACAAGATAGTGACCCTGTGTCCTGACAATGTCGTAGTTGTGACCAAAGGAGAGCAGGCTCTTTCAAATAAACCCATCAGTCTTGAAGGCTTAAATCCTTGCAACCACGAAGATGCTGACTCCAGAATCTTCACACATGCTCTTCATGCAGCCAAACAACTGACGAAATCTGTGTTGATTAAAACCTGCGACACAAATATTTTTGTTGTTGCAGTCAGTGTTTTTGTGACTCGTCAGGATGCAGGCTTAGAAATGCTGTGGGTTGAATTTGGCCAGGGTAAGTTCATCAGGTGGTTACCAATTCATGAGATGGTAGTGAGTCTTGGCCCAAAGAAATCCAGTAGCATGCTGTTCTTTCATGCCTTCACTGGCTGTAATGTGGTGTCAGCTTTCTATAGGAAAGGCAAAAAAACAGCATGGCAAACTGCCTTCCAAAAGCTCAGTCAATAATCACCAGTCATAGAAGATGCAGACCTCAGCATTCTTGAGAAGTTTGTCATCACCATGTATGACAAGAACAGCACTATGGACAAAGTTGATGTGGCAAGACTGGACTTGTTTGCTCGGAAGCAAAGGTCTTATGATGCCATTCAACCAACAAGCACATCCCTCGTTCAGCATGTGAAACGGTATACCTTCCAAGCTGCCTGCATATGGGGCCAGGCAACAGTGTGCAAAATGCAAACTGAAAGCCCTGCCAACTGGGCGTGGCAAAAGGATGGTGAGGTCTGGCAAGTTCTCTGGACGACCCTCCCACCCATTGCCCAGAGTTGTCAGCAGTCGACAAAACACAGTTGCAAGACTGAGTGCCGAGGACGATGCAAATGGTATCGCTTCAGCCTCAAGTGTACACAGTTGTGTGCGTGTAAATGTGATATATGAGTACTAAACAAAAAAGGTGTCCAAACCATCCATGCACAGTCATCCCAAGATTTAAACGTCACATTACTGTCTTCACACTTGTTTTCTGAAAGCAAAGTGCTACACTTGGTGCTGAGTCTCTTTCTCAGCAGAAACCAAAAGGATGATTGGAATAATAATGACACAGATATGCTCAGCCAAGGTTAGTATGTATTACCATTGATTGCACCATGAAATTTCATGAATTGACAAACCACAAACATGAATGTCATGATATGCGTGGCCAATGTAAAGTTACATTCCTGGACGTCACATGAAATTACCTCCGAATGAGTATTTCTGCAATAAAATTGTTCTCATCTTTAAAATTTTCCACAATTTCTAAGTATAGAACTGCGTGTCTCATTTTCAAAAACATATTTCGATGTAAAGGTCATTGAAATCGAATTATTCTTTAATAATCCAGCCCAAACTTGTATAAAACCAGTTTTATACTTATCACTGGCGGCTTAAAAAACGGCGGCCATTTTGTTTATTCGGTTGGCTAACGTGCTTTTTGGAAAGAGTAGGTTCTAAAGCACCAGTGTGCCAAATTTGCTGCTTGTATGACAAAGTGAAAGATTTTTTCAGCAATCTGCTTCACTACAGAGCATTTATTATTCACAGTACGAGAGATCCTGAAGGCCTCCACAGAGTTTTCCCCCCATTCTAATTGTTGTACAGGCGACAAAGGTGATCACTCCAGATTCATCACCTCAATCTCTGGAAACTGTGGAGAGAGGAGATTCCTGCATCTCTGGCGATGGTGGTTTATGGAGAGGGTGCAGCTGGGACTGGAGGGTATTAAAAATGTAGCCAATATCATCCCGGTCCCCTGTGGAGACCATCTCTCCCCATCCACGAGAACACAGGTTGACCAGGTGAAGGAAGGATTTTTGTTCTCACCTCTGCCTGATCGCATTGATCTCACAGAACGCTTGGGCTAAACTCAGGGATATGACTGATATGGGGGTAATCAAGCACAGCAACTGAAGCAGCCTGATAGTATCCAAGTCTGATATGCTGGTCCGGTTCAGAGTAGAATACAGAAAAGTTAATGCTGTGTCTAAATTCGATGCCTACCCAATGCCTCACATTAATGAAATGCTCGATTGTTTAGGTGCAGCTCACTTTTATTCTACAGTGGATTTGGCAAAGGGATACTGGCAGATCTCTGTGTGGCTTACATTTATTTCCATTTGGGATGTTTGGTGCGCCCCAGCAATGGTCTGTCTCATGGACAAAATCCTCTGTCCACATAGGGTGTATGCCACTGCCTACATACATGACCTTATTTACAGTACCGTTTTGCAGCAGCACTAAAATATCTAAGGGCTGTCCTTATATCCTCGACATAAGCACGGCTCACCGCGAACCCAAAGAAGTATGCACTTGAGCAGGTGGAATTTGGGTTTGGTTCTGTGGGGGGCTTACTGTTGCATTCGCCTGCCGTTTCTCTCCTTTTGTTTTACAGACAGATGTGTCAGACAGAGGGCTGGGGGCTGTTTTTCCCAAGTGGAGGAGAGGGGGTAAGTGCCTGTTGCTGTTCATCAGTGCAACCTCTGTGTTCTCAGGAGAGGAGTCTGCTACAAGCAGGAGAGTGCCCAGGCCTGATTTTTGGGGGATGTGGGGAGAGATGGGGAGCCAGTGTGGGCATCCTTGTTGCCCCGTCTTGGTGCCCACATGTTGGGGTTCTCCCCGGTTGACGAAAGGGTAGCCTCCCTCTGCCTCCGGGGGGGGGGTCCTGACTGTTGTTTGTGCTTATGCACCAAATAACAGTTCAGATTACCCACCCTTTTGGGAGTCCCTAGGGGGTGGGCTAGAGGGCGCTCACCCTGGGGACTCTCTCGTCAACCTGGGAGACTTCAATGCCCATGTGGGCAATGACAGTGTGACCTGGAAGGGTGGGATTGGTAGGTACAGCCTCTCCGATCTGAACCCGAATGGTGTTTCGTTGTTGGAATTCTGTGCTCGTTACGGTTTGTCCATCACAAACATCATGTTTGAACATAAGGGTGTCCATAAGTGCACTTGGCACCAGGACACCCTAGGCTGCATTTCGATGATCGACTTTGTACTCGTGTCATCGGACTTACGGCCGCATGTTCTGGACACTCGGGTGAAGAGAGGAGCTGAGCTGTCAACCAATCAGCACCTGGTGGTGAGCTGGCCCCGATGGCGCGAGAGGCCGCCCTCCAGAGCTGGGAGACCCAAGCGTGTAGTTAGGGTCTCCTGGGAACGTTTGGCGGTGTCTCCTGTCAGAATGGCCTTCAACTCACACCTGTGGCTGAGCTACAACCACATCCCAATGGAGGCCAGGGACGTAGAGTTCGAATGGGCCATGTACCATGTCTCCATTATTGAGGCAGCAGCCCGGAGCTGTGGCAAAAGGCCTGTCGTGGGGGCAACCCCGTACCAGGTGGTGGACACCTGCAGTGAGGGGGGCTGTCCAGCTGAAGAAGGAGGCCTACCGCGTCCTTTTGGCCTGTGGGACTACCGAGGCAGCAGACGGGTACCAAACGTGCTGCAGCCTGGGCTGTCGCCGATGCAAAATCTCGGGTGTGGGAGGACTTCAGTAAGGGCTTGGAAAAAGATCACAGCACTCTTGACCAGCTTTACACACTCTACCAGATCCTGGAGGGGGCATTTGAGTTTGCCCAACCTGTCCACATGTGCTTTGTGGACTTGGAGAAGGCTTTCGATTGTGTCCCTCGGGCTATCTTGGGGGTGTGCTCCGGGAATATGGTACATATTGTAAGCTGATTCTGCTTAGAATGATTGATAATTGGTCTAATACCTTGGGACTAAAACATATCTTGAGCAGATAATTCTGAAATCAAAACAGACACTCACAGTTTATCACAGTCACTTGAGGCAGATGATATCATAATCACGCTTTGAAAAAAAAAAAAAAAAAAACATTTCTTTTGGTCCGTTTCTGCATAGCATATACTACAGCTATTACTAAAACATGCCATCTCTGAATGAGAATAAAAAGAAGCCAATAGATGAACACTGCTTATGCAATGAGTAGAGAGTTCACCATAGCATTTTCAATTAACCTAATGCAATGTCACAACTTTTACCTCAATCCAGAGTATTAATTTTTCAGCGAGATCTTGTGTCTGGGATGGGAGAGTCGAACAACAGCATAAAGAAATTATTTCTCATCCTTCCTGAGCCACCCTTTGATTAGTCCGAATATTACGTCCGTGCCATCAAGAATAATTATTAAACGTAGCCGTGAACCCTACTGTTCAATTTTTCTGATTTATTCACTACTGTGGAAACCTCTGGGACAACATTTGAATTCTACTGTAAAAAGAATGCCACAAGAGTGTTCAGCTATTATATCTGCAAAAGGTGACTACCTAGATACTAAACTGAGTAGATTTCAATAAAAACTAAAAAAGGGGAAAAAAACATGCAGGTGTTCTAAACCCTTTGACTGGTAGTTTATTAATCACTGCACTCCAATTCAATCAAAGGCTACTGCCCATTTCTTCATTTAAAATCAGATGGCAAGGTCTCTTTTGGGTGTTGTTGTTCAGACATTAGGAAAATGTGAGATAGAATCAAAACACACTAAGCAACTCCTGCCTTGCAAATCCACACCCCTTCATATCTCCCAAATGTCCATCAATGAGTTGCTACCACAGAGAAAATAACTTAAATTCACACGTTATTATAAATCTATAGTCACAGTTGGAATAAAATATAAATTTGCAAAATATAAGACCCAAATACTATATAATAATAAAAATAATAATAATAATAATAATAGCAGCTAGATTACTAAAAAAAATTTTTTTGCTTGTAAAAGCTGTAAAAAAAACAAAATACGGCCTTTTGGTGCATAAGCCAGTAGTGGGGAAAAAACTACAGATATCATGTTCTTCAATAACAATGAAATCATAATTGAAAAAATATAAGGAATGCATGCAACAGAAATAAATATTATTTTAAAGACAGCGACTCCAATTCAATATTTTCTTTCCAAATATGGTGAAGGAATAGGCATGGAAAAGTGAAAATGGAAGGCCTCAACATAAACAATATGAACGGCTGAACTTTTCACTCCTTATCTTTTCACACACAGAAAAACATACACACACAATATGGGGTTTAAGATAGCCAGTGACTATTCTCAGTACAAAAAAAAGGAACTACGTTTTCCAAAAGAAAGAGAAGAAAAACTAGATTTATTCAAATGACAAATTCTCCATGGCCTTATCAGATGCAAATATTGTGAATGCTATACAGTGATATGTTTGCAATCAGATCTTGAAATGTGAAAAAGTACAAGAACACGACTAGAATAAAATGACAGAAATGGTACTTACTGCTGTTCCAAACGTTTTCTTAGAAGAGGAACATCCTTTAAATTTATCAAATGTCTCTCTGCTATACCAAGTTATACTTTTACACTCAAGTGCAAGTTGATGCTGTTCCTACACACACACACACACACATACATACACATACATATATATATATATATATATGCTAATGAGAACAAAATTTAAGACCAATCTCCCCATGTCATGTTTCATTTGTTGCATGGTGTTAATGTCAGAAAGATAGTAGCATAGTAAAAAGCACAGTATGCTTACTGACGCATATTAAACCTAGTTTTTGATTAGATCTACCGGTAAGGCATCGGAAGGTTAAAATTTCCTTCACGTTCCATTATCTTCACAATAACCTATTCGCAATCCTCCCCTCAGCTGGGCAGACAAATACTTTCATTTTACAGTCATATTTAATGTCTCCCGCCTTGTGTGTAGATTTATTACTTGTTTTTTGATGAAGAAGCCTGTAATAACAGAGCATTTTAATGTGCAAAGCTATGGCTTTTTTTGTATGCAAGCTTTTATTAAGTTTGAGTTTAAATTCCATTTAAAACCTTCTTATTTTCAGATTTAACACAGATTTAACACAGGAATTATGTTTAAAGAATTTTTACATTGCAGCCTTTTTGTGATAATCTTAGACTATTTAAAAATCATTTTATTCACATTTTATCAACGCGGTTTTGGCAGAACCGTTTTTCCACAGTGCCTGTCAGCCTGTCTGCTGGGGTCAGCTGTGTTTTATTGTATTGTGTGCCCTAATTTATTCTTTTGATTATTTGGCCTTATTGTGTATGCAGGACTCAGTAAGCTACACAAGTAACATTTCAACTAAAGCTAAAGCTAAATTATGTACATTAAGGAATATTGACTGATTTAATAATATCCTTATAATAAATATTATACAGCTCGCAAAAAGATAACTATTTTAAATTTAAGCCTTAACCATTAAAATGTATCCCATCTTACACCATTATGTTGTATCCCTGATATACAACACTGCATTAATTAGTATAATTATTGACAATATCTAAGTAAAAGCATTTGGTTTTCAGAGGTGTATAAAAACAATTACAAACACAGATCTGGTCCTCACACACTCACTGCTGATATGCTAAATCAAATACACAAGCACATGTGCCGCCTGTCACAACACATCCCACACTGTTCCTACTGAACAAACCTACAAAAAGGTTCATTTTCGACAGAGTAACACAGCATGCAGGTCAATGGCAGCTCAAATTAACAGCTACTGACAGTTCCTATCAGCAAATTAACAATGTGAGCCATGTTGAATGCTTCAGAGGAGAAAGGCCTTCATCACTTATTCTTTCACTCACTCATCTTCATGCTCGCTCGCTCACTCGCTCTCTCTCCTTCGAGAGCCCACAAGCAGCTGTCACCATGGAGAAAAGCCAGTCAATCTTAGCCACTAATCCAAAGGCACGTGGATGGGGACATGTCACATATGTTAAGGAGGGGAGAGGTAGAATGACTGGAGGACAGAGAAGGGGGTGACAGGAAAGAGATGGCAAGATACAAAAAAAAAAAAGCCACTGACGTGGCTGGCAAACACTTCTGAGTAATCAGAGTGTCAGCAGTTGGGGGCACTTCCATTAAACTTCTCTGACAGAAGCGCTTTGGAAAGTGGCACTGAGGACCTGTGGAAATGCCACAGTACTGACCCATTACTGTCAGAGGAGAAGGTATGCATGTACCAAGAGATAAAATTCAATATGCCAACACAATTTTTATACGAAAAGCCATGACTGGGTAAATTAAAATAGATTACTGTTCTCTTGCTGCACACATCACACATCTGAGCCATAACTAAACTTATATGTGTCCTTTAATTCTCTCATGCCACTAATCACATTCAACTAAGACAAAAATCTTTTGGATCTGTTAGATCTTCTCCTGTATATGTCGGAGACAAAATGAGAGGCAGAATGTGTTGCTATTTTAATGGTGATGAATATCTGGATAAAAACACAGGAGTATTCCTTAAGTTTTAATTTAACCAGATACAAGTGCAAAAAAAGTAGTATTACTACAGGAACTTTGACTTCCAAGAGGTAGAGTAACACTAATTAAAAATAAATTAACCATCAGATAAGCAAAATCGACATCCTTGGCCAAATGAAAAAGAAAATAAAGGCAAGTAGCCAATTTACTAAAATGCTTAATCCTTATCGGTGAGTTGAGCAGAGGTAAAAACATAGTTTACGTTACATGTATGCCTTATTGAATAAGCAATTTGATGCAATTTTACCAAAGCATGCAAAATTCTGAGTAATGTCAATTCAAAAATAATTACAGGAAGTGTTATTAGCTATTTAAAACGAGCGGTTCCTTCTGGCAACATCAGTTCATGCTCCTTTTTAAAGTGCGCACGAGTGTTACAACTCTAGGCATGCTCAGAGACAGGTTGCCTTTCTGATTGGCTGTTCCAGCCTGGTAGTGACGTAAACTCGTTGGATTGGCTGGGCTACATCACGGACCTGTGTAGCGTAACATTATCAGCCAGTGCTGAGCTGCACAACAACAAGCACTGAAATCACGAAAAACATTTATTTTTGTTCCCAAACCAGCTGATGACAGGAAAGCTGATTTGCAAAAAAATGCAAAATTAGCTGCATACGCCATTTTGGATCTAGCGTTACACTCATCTCTGACAGCATTCTCATCCTCAGAGTCACTAAAAAGTTGTAAGTTTCACCAACTCCACGACAGACGTCAACCCCACCCAATGCGTTGATGAAACTTCCGGGGGGAAACTGACTGCTAAAATGCTAACGGCCTTGGTTTAGCACACTGCTGGTAATCCACGGGACAAAATAATCCAGTTTTGTGCTTTTTTCATGTGCTCATGAAAGTTAAAATAAGTGTCTGTATCTATTAAACGTATTACATACACACAAACAATGCTGTAAGGATGACCGATACCAGATATCTTTAAAAGTGTCTTCAGGAATAGTTTCTTGATCTTCATCCACTAAATCCAAAAGCGGGTCTAGGGGGCAGCAGTCTAAGCAGTGAGGTCCAGACGTCCCTCTCCCCAGCCACTTCCTCCGGCTCTTGCTGGGGGACGCCATGGCGTTCCCAGACCAGCCGAGAGACGTAGTCCCTTCAGCGTGTTCTGGGTCGACCTCAGGGTGCTTCCCGGTTGGGCATGCCCAAAACACCACACCAGGGAGGCGTTCGGGAGGCATTCTAATCAGATGCCAGAGCCACCTCAACTGGCTCCTCTCAATGCAAACGAGCAGTGGTTCTACTCCGAGCTCCTCCCGGATGACCAAACTTCTCACCCTATCTCTAAGGGAAAGCCCCGCCACCCTGCAAAGAAAGCTCACTTCAGTTGCTTGTATTCACGAGCTTGTTCTTTCGGTCACTACCCAAAGCTCGTGACCATAGGTGAGGGTAGGAACGTAAATCGACTGGTAAATTGAGAGCGTTGCCTTCCGGCTCGGCTCCCTCTTCATTACGACGGACCGGTACAAGCTCCGCTTTACAGCAGAGGCTGCACCGATCCACCTGTCAATCTCCCGTTCCATCCTTCCCTCACTCGTGAACAAGACCTCGAGATACTCGAACTCCTCCCCTTTGGGTAGGTGCTGATTGTCATCCTGGTCGCTTCACACTCAGCTGCAAATCGCTCCAGCGAGAGCTGGAGGTCACGGCTTGATGAAGCCTAAAGGAAAAAATCATCCACACAAAACAGAAACGAGATCCTATGGCCACCAAACCAGAGCCCCTCAACACCTCGGCTGTGCCTAGAAATTCTATCCATAAATATTATGAACAGAACCGGTGGCAAAGGACAGCCTTGGCGGAGTCCAACCCTCACTGGAAATGAATTCAACCTGTTGTTACCAATGCGGACCAAGCTCTGGCTCCGGCAATACAGAGACCAAATGGATCATAGCAACGGGTCCGATATTCCATATTCCCGGAGCACACCCCACAAAATAGTCCGAGGGACACGGTCGAAAGCCTTCTCCAAGTCCACAAAGCACATGTGGACAGGTTGGGCAAACTTCCATGCCCCCTCCAGGATCCTGTAGAG
>JBCNYH010000027.1:40107117-40118508 GCA_039654325.1 Tandanus tandanus | reverse complement strand
TCTCTCTTTGTGTGTGTGTTTGTGTGTGTGTGTGTGTGTGTGTGTGTGTGTGTGTGTGTGTGTGTGTGTGTGTGTGTTCCTTTGGCAAATCAAATCAATCAGTCAGTAACCAGATGAAATGAAGAAATAAAGTTTATAACAGACATGCATTACCTATGGACTGCCACCAGATGGTGGAATAAAGTCAGAAACTAAATCACATAACAAGCAGCTCTTTGACTTTACAAGCAAGTAATAAGCAGTAAATCCAGTTCAACTGGAGCTAGTCAGAGTTACATCTCTGTCTGCAGACAATCTTGAGAAGTATTGAAAGTTATAGCTTTGTAGAATAATGTTCTGGAAATTATGCTTTGCCCTTCACTTTTCAGACCTCAAAGGATAAATACAGATATATACTTCGAATATAAATATAAATCTTTCATATTGAGCTGTTGGTAATATGCAGTGTGGCAGGCACAAACTCAGTTCCAAATTACAGCTAAATAACAACAGAAACACATACTTTAAAAGAATGTTCTAGCTTGTTTGTGAAAGTGATTAAGTCTTTGTGCTACTGTTTGCCAGGTTCCAAGCTTAGATCAGAACATGGCTAAAGCTGTCAGTTCAGGTCCCCTTAGCAAAGCCTTTGACCTTAAATTGTTGTGTCATGTTTCAGTTGTAAATTTCAAGTGGCCTATTAGCCAGATGAAGAGACGTGAATGTTAGCAAAAATTTACCAAAAATTAGGAAGTGGTGAAAACTTTACAGTAAGGCTTATAATTTCCCAGTCTGTGATATTCAGTGGTCGGCACTGTGGCGTAGTGTTTAGCATGTCCACCTCAGAGCTAGAAGGTGGTGGGTTCGAGTCCCAGGTTTGCATGGGTTTCCTCTGGGTACACCAGTTTCCTCCCACAGTCATGCTCATCAGGCTAATTGGCTGTTCTAAGTTGCCCCTAGATGTGAGTGTGAATGGTTGTGTGTGTGTTGTCCCTGTGATTAATTTAGCTGTATAGTGTTTACCCCGTCTTTGCCTGAGATAGGCTCCAGCCTCCCTGTGTAGGATTAAATGGTTTGGCAAATAAATGAATGAATGATATTCTGTAATTAAAGGCCAAGTTCAGGCATCATTTATATTTACTTTACAATAATACATTACATTCTAACTGAGCCAGTAGCTTGAACTGAAATGCTATAAGTTCATTAATAAAGCTCGAGAGAGGAATCTCAAGCATATAATATTTTATTTGCCTTTCAAATAAGACTTCAGGGTTCAGAAAACATGGGAATGTGAGATCAATCCAGAATTGTTTGCAAGTTTCTCAGTTTCTGAGCAACTGCTCAGGGATACAGAATGATTACTATTTTCTCACCTATTTAAAATAAGGCTGCTTTTTTTTTTTATCATTACAGTGTTATTTTAAGTTATTGTTGATTTTTTTATTCCTTGGACATATCCTAACTGTTACTACTGTATTCTTGTTTAGGCAGTGATAGAGCATTACCTTGTGCTGTCTGTCACCTATGTTTGGCCTCTTTTTGATAAAAGCCTCGGCACTGGAAAAGGGAGTAGGTGGGATTTATGTAATTTTTTTGTGTCGCTTCCAGAGAGAACAATTAGTGGATACACAGTTATGCCTCAAACATATTTTGTTAAACTTTTCATCCAGAACACAAACTTGAGAGGGGAAGAGTGAGAGTAAATTGGGTGCATTGATTAAATTCTCCTAATAAAATACATCCAAATACAACAGCAAAATATTACTTGATTGCAAATATTCAATTTGTTGCTGCTGGCAGTGATGCACAGATTTCAGTAAAGATTGTGGTTTAAGACTTCTTTAAGATCTGTTTTGATACACTGCAGGAAGTATCCACAGTACTTCTGGAAAAGGATGAGGGGGACTGAGGTGTTATACATCTGCCATGCACCTGTAGTGGTAAAAACAAAGCTTGTATTAGAGAGTTAACGTTAGTTAAAAATTCAACACCCCTCCACAGCATTCTGCCCTATGACAACATTATTAAGTCACGATTAGATTACTGATGCTCCGATTACCCTAAATCAGAACTGATCAGAGGGCACACAGGTTCTTATTGTGAATGAGGACAATGCAGCCCACACATCCCAGTGCTATCCAGGACACTAAACACTGTAGCACAGAAAGGTCTCTGTAGCAACGAGGTGGAGAGAAGAGGACTCGAGAGAAACCCACACACATGTCCTGTAGTGGAAGTGGATGTGAGGGGCACAGGGATCTGGCATTGGCACTCATACTGTTGACAGATAAAGAGTCCATTAAGCACAAAATACTGCCACACTGATTATCCATGAGCTAAAAATATTTTTTTTTGTCACTGATCAGCTGAAAGCCAAATTGTGACAGATTACAAATAGCCTTAACTTGATTACACACAAAACGAAAACACTCTCCATATTTTCTTGATGTCATCAATAAGAGCAATTAGTGTCCTTTCACAGTGTACACTTTGTGTTTATGTCATGATTTTTCATCATATTGTGTTAAAGGCTAGAGGTGATATGGAGCTTAATATGTCAATTTTGTCATGTGAAAGTCGTTGCTTAATACAAATTTAGAATCTAAAAATATGCCTGTTAAAATATATGGGGTCATCCTTAATTTAATGCCTTGTTGAATGAAAGTCAACTATAGGCTCATCACATGCTAAAGTTATGGAAACACGTTCATCTTGTTATTGTCAACCTTGTCATTCATCTTCCCCTTGACAGAGAGGACATGCTGTGTTTTGTTGAGTTTTATTTTTTTGTTACGTTGTTTGTTTATTTATTAATTTATTATTTGTTATTGATTTCAGTAAAACAGATGTAACAAAATACTGTAAGCATGCAATTATGCAATCCAAGTAAAAATTCATTGTTCACTTTCTGAACCACTTAATCCTAATTAGAGTCGCGGGGAGGCTGGAGCCTGGTGGACAGCTCACCAGAACATCGCAGGGCAGAAACACACTGACGGCTATGCAGCTTACTCTTTATGAAAATCAGCAATGGTTCTTTTACATTCCTCTCACCATAGACAGTGAGGGACATGGCCAGCCTTTGATAACCCAGTTAGCTGCACTAGGGGGGACATTGATGGGCTTAAACCCCCGACCTTGGGTCAGTAATCCAGCACCCTACCACCGGGCCACCACTACCCCTCAAGTAAAAATACATTTTATTTATTCTACTTATGTATTTACATGTTCTTCTGTATACACACACAAACATGTACTGCCTGACAAAAATAAATTGTTGTTTTATTTGACATCTTTTCCACAACCATAATATATGTCTTTTGACATGGTTGTTTAAGAAATTGTTACAGCTATCTTATAGCACACTAAGAACTTGCACTATATTTCCCCTTATGCACCTCACCAATCCAACTAACCTGACTTAGGAAACTCCCATCACATGACACTGAACACACCTCTCTTGGTGTGTTCACTCACCTGTAATGACCACGTATATAAGTACTCGGACCACATATATAAGTATGTTCATTTCACTCTCACTTCACTCTCACTCACTCACTCATTTGCCAAACTACTTAATCCTACTATTAAGGTCACAGGAAGACTGGAGCCTGACAGTGGATGAAGGCATGGTACACCCTGAATAGTTCGCCAGGCTCGCTGTGAGGCAGACATGCTAACAACTCTGCCATCATGCCGCCCAGTACACTTAGGTTCATTGCAATGTATTTTTCCTGTGCTTTGTTTTCAAGCCTTTGTTTTTTGTGATTGGTCTCAGTTTTTGACATTTGCCTGCCTTCACATTTTTGATTACTGTTTTACCACTGATAGTCTGTTTGCCTGATCAACTGGCCTCTGCCTGTCTATTAACTATGATTCTGGATTGTGTTTTTGGACTGTAGGCTCGTGCTTCATGAAAGCCACCTTTTTATTTGCATTTGCAACCTCCTTCATCTCTGCTGCAAAGTGGGATGCCAGAATACTTTGTCACAATTTAGAGATCCCACTGCATATGTACAAGCCATAGACATCTAAATATGTAGACTGGATGCTCCGTCAATTTTCAATGTGCTGTGCGGTGTCAACTTGACACCATCTTGGACAATATTCCTTCGGCATCAACAGCATGGAAAGAGATAGAGGAAGTAAGAAAAAGAAGAGTTTAGGGTCAGAATGCTTTGTGGTAAGCTGTAAAAATTACAGGAACCAACACAGCAGGGATAACATGTCACGAGTAAGTGAAAATGACATGCCTAGAAAGCCATATAAATCCATGTTAGAAGAGTGCATATTCACGTGAGTACGAGTATGGTACTAGTGTTTTTCACTGTATGCATCGTGTATGTGGCCGATTATAGTAGGAGTCAGTACTTACATGTACATGTATTAAGTAAATGTAAACTCATTATTCAAATATATGGGTTTATGATTGGGAGCATGATCTTATGAGTATGAAAAGTACTCCAGCAACAATGCCTACTACACTGTATTTTTTATTTTTTATTATTATTATTTTTTTTTTAATTATAGCAGTATTACATTTACATGTACATGTATATATATGTAGATACTCGTACTTTTGTCATTTGTGTGTATAGATCTAAGTTATATGATATTATGTCCAAAATATACGTTATATTGATATTATGTATCCATATATTATATTGATGTACATGTGTGTGCAACATCCTGAATGCTAATGTATACTATACATGAATTTTTAGGTTTCCCAATCAGGAGAAGTCTCCCGACAGACATTCCAAATGGGTCGCTGTGTGCAAGAGGGCAGATGCAGCACCCTCGAAGTCGGCCTTAATATGCAGTGTCCACTTTGACATACATGTGTCTAGAGATTATTTTATTTAAATTTATTTTTACACCAACAAACTTTTTGCAACATATTTTTATAAAGTTATTCTTTAAATAGAACAGAATAACTTTATAAAAATATGTTGCAACATTATATAAACAACATTAAAATATACAGCACTAATGGAATAAAAATGTTGCAAATAGCTTGACTTGATGTGGGATAATTACATTGTATTTAATTAATTAATAACATGTATTTATTCTGTACTATGCATTCCAGAACAATAAAAATAAACACACTGATATTATGATATCATGTTATGTACCAAATAAACCCACAGATCGCTTTCTATTGGCATTAAAACATCTTCTTTATGCTCACTTCCCCGACTGTTTCTATAGCAAAAACCCACAAGGAGCACTCTCCAAGATGGGGTCAAGTTGACACCACGAGAGCGATGCACGACCGGTCTATTGTATTTAGACATCTATGCTACACACACTCACCTCGCAGGGGCATACAATCGATGCCTGCAAGCATCCTTTGAATTTCATGCAATAACAGTTTTCTCTCTAATCAACCTCATCATTGTCATCTACCACCCTCCTGGACCCCTAGGACACTTTCTGAAAGAAATGGACACACTCCTCAGTCTTTTTTCCTACTGGCAACATCCCTCTCACTCTCCTCTGGGATTTCAATCCCCTTTTGACAAACTCCAGTCCTCTTGCCTTCTTCCTCTTCTCCATTCCTTCTCTCTATCATTTAACAACTGCTCCCACACACAAAAGAGGGAATGTCCTGGATCTTCTGTCCAGCTGTCCTTTCCCAGTTACAGGCATTACTGATAACCCACTTCACATCTCTGAACACTGCTTGGTATCCTTTACCATAACCTTACCTACTCTACCTAAAACCAGTTTTCAGTACTCCCCCACTCTGCTAAACCTCCACACTGTATCTAATTTATCTGTTGCTTCCTGCCTCCCATCTAAGTCTCCCTACCTCCCAAGTCCTATTCTTTTCTTCCCTACCATTAGAGTCTGCTACTGACACTCTCCTCTCCACACTTTCTGCATTTATGGATCTTCTCTGCCCACTATATACCAAACCCAAGAAGATTACTCAACCTCCGTCTCAACTCTCAAATCACATCACAGCAAAGTGGGTATTATGTCGGAAATTATTCATTTTGAGGTAGCTGATACCCTAAGCTTTAAATAATACCGAATTTCTAACATATGTGTCTAGTTTTGGAATAACTAACCAAAACCGGCCAGGAATTTTCAGGATTTTATGCATGCAACATTGGAGAAAATCGTGTTTAAAGTTCAAGAAAGTATTTAATAATTTCTGACTTAATATCCACTTTGCTGTGATGGGTCACAAATGTGCTTCCTAGCAATGGTAGAGAATTAAGAGCATCAGACAGAAAGTCAAAGAAATCACTTCCTTCTTACAAGCCTTCTTACTGTGTTCTCCTATTCACATTCTCATCATCGACATGGAAAAGCTGGACATTGCTGCACAAGATCTGTGCAAACTTCTTTACTCAACTCACCAGTTCCTTCTGCCCGACCTCCCTGACCGCCAAAAACTTCTTTGATGGGAGGATTAAACAAATCTGTCAGACATTAACTCCCACCCCAACTTCTGTCCTACACAGTAAGGATTCCTCTTCCCCTTCACTGACACAGTTTTCCAATGTAGCAAGTGAAGAGATCCTGCAAGTCATCTCATCATGCAATCCAACCACCTGCCCATTATATCCAATCCCTTCCACAATGCTCCAGACCATTCCTCTAGACCTTCTCCCCTTCATCATCACTAGCTTCATATCATCTGGTTAGGTACCAACTATGTTCAAAAGAGCCAAAGTTCTACCGATCCAGAAGAAACCCACTTTGACTACATCAAATATCAGGCAACTACAGATCAATATCACTTCTCTCTCTTCTTTCTAAAATTCTTGAACACACTATCTATAACCAACTGTATTTCTACCTCTTGCTGAGCAACCTCCAAGACCCTAATCAGTCTGGCTTTAAAGCAGCACATTCCACAGATACTGCCCTTTTGGCTGTCACAGAGAATCTGCATGCAGCAAGATCAGCCAAGATGTCATCAGCCCTCATCCTTCTTGATCTTGTAGCATTTGACAGCTGACAACACAACCACAAGATTCTTGTCCATCTTTAGGAGTCTCGGAATTTGTGATTATTACCAGGAAGGTTGCCCATATCAGGTTACATGGACGGGATCCACATCTGCTCCATGCAGACTCTCCACTGGTGTGCCCCAGGGTTCAATACTTGGTCCACTTCTGTTCCCCTTATACTAGGTCCCTTGGTGATGTCATATCCTCACATGAGTTCTCAAACAACTGCTATACAGATGACACTCAACTTGTCCTCTCTTTCCCTCCCTTAGACACTGATGGTCCTGCCTGGATCTCTGCATGTCTGGCAAATATCTCATCATGGGTGGCTGCTCACTAGCTCTAATTAGTCCCATCATGACTGAACTGATATTCATCCCAGCTGAATTCATTTCCATGTCAGGACCATGTCTCTGATCTCTCGTTTGGTCACTGCATGAAGCCTTGGGGTAACCATGGACAGTCACTTGTCCTTATCCTCTCATATTATCAATCTTTCTTGATCGTGTTGATTTAAGTTCTTTAACATCAGAAGGATTCCTTTATTTCTTTCCACTAAGGCCACTCAGCTACTTATTCAGTCCTTTTTCATCTTAAAGTTAGACTACTGCAACTCACTTATGTTAGGTCTGCCTCTAGGCAACATTAGACCTCTGCAACTGATCCAGAATGCAGCTACACAGCTTGTTTTCAACCTTCCCAATTGTCCCACACCACTCCACTGGTATGCTCTCTCAACCTGCTTCCTGTAGCTGCTCACATAAGATTTAAAACACTTATGCTTGCCTATAAAGCCAAAAATCAACCTACACCCCACACTTCAAATCAATCCCTGCACTGCACTGCATCCTCTGCGATCCTCCAGCACCGCTACACTGATTCCTCCTTCTATCAAGGTACAAGGAAAACACGCATCTAAACTGTTCTCTGTTTTGGCACCAAGGTGCTGGAATGAACGTCTCCTAAATGTCCGGACAGTTGAGTTATGGGTGCATTCAAATGATGACTGAAAACCTACCTTTTTGTGTAAGTATTTGGATTAGCACTTTCAGTATTTATGTCTATTTTGATTTAAAAATAAGAAATAAAAGGAAAAAAAACCCTACCCACTGATTTTTGACTGATGGTATACTTGGTCTGTGTCCTAGTGAACCAGTATCAGAATGTATTCCCTGACATTGACTTCAAAGCATTTATATAAGTTGTTCTGGATAAGGGCACCTGCCAAATGCCATAAATGTAAATGCAAATGTTTTGGGACGTCTTAATGGCAAAGACCTTTGCTGGGCCACTGTGATATGGCAGGCAGAAAATATCACTCTTTTTCTGTGTCTTTGAACATGTGCTAGACAAAGATGAAAATAGCGAGAGACTTATTACATTCTGCAGATGGATAGATAGATAGACTGACACACAAACAGAGAAATATGAATAGGTTCTTTTGTTCTTTTTAATATAATTGCATTTCTGTATGTGATTGTGTTGCAGCCACTGTTTTGGAAATGTGAATTTAAAGGAAGTCGCTACACTGAACTGGCTTTTCTTCCCATTTCCCCCCATTTTGTTTGCCTCACTATAAGAATCAGAAATATCTGAATCAGCCAATCCAAAAATGAAATCTTTGTAGTTGGGGAATGAATGGAAGTCGTTTTCGTTTGCAGCTTACTGACTATGGGAAGGAAGAGGCTCACAAAGACTCAAGGGTTGTTATGTTTAAGATGTGCACGTTTGCCCTGGATCAGATCCATGTTGGGCTTGTAGCTGTTTAAAAAATCCCCTGAGGAAAAACTAGCAGGAAAAGAAGTCCCTCGTTGTTAAATTGTTTTGGTTATTTTCAATAATTTCTTTTCCAGTGTTTCTCTTTTTAGCCTGTATTTAGAGCCAGGATAAATAGGAATTAGGCAGAGGTTTGTTCTCACCGGCCATACTTTGGATCTTTTCCCAAATTCTGTGCCTGGAAAATACCGTCAGATATATGGAGTAGAGAAAAATAAATATTTGAAGAAGTGGTAAAATCTGATCTGAATCTGATTATCTGAAGATCTGATTAAATATTCACAGAAGTGAAAAATAGTAGAAAAAAAGTCAATAAACTAAGAATATTCACGTATTACAGCAGGATAGAAAGGCAATGAGGGACATTTTAAATGTTAATTCAATCAGTATCCTGTATTTATTCAGTATATTATTTAGAATATAACCTAAGGAAGGGTTATCATTCTTATAACTGTTGTGATACACACCAAAAATAATGAGTCAATTATAGTGCCAGAGAGGTATTTGAAATGTTTGAACTGTTTTGGAAGTCAGTCTTGGTAAAAATGCATCACACCGATACAGGCTTTCCGTTTGAGTAAACAGCTCCTATATCTTACCTTCATAAAAATATGAGAAGAAACACATGGGACATGTGTATGCGTCATAGATGAAAAGGAACAAGGACAATAATAGGGACAATAACAAAAATTGGAGAGGGGTGGTTTGGCTAGGCCAGTGTCCAACAGACATCACGGTAATGATTGAGTCCTCAGACAACACAAGGAGGAAAATGTCTGGCGTGTGTACCTGTGTGCCTACTAGAGTTCAGCCGGTCAATAGATTAAATGGGGCCATGTGTACAGTGAAGCAATAAAGCAATCAAAGTTGTGACTACATTTTTCACATCAATGAATTATTGTAGATACATTCAAAAATCCTGAACTATTAAGATTTTTAGATCCTTGTAAACATACTTGGACCCATAATACACATACGAATCTAACTGAGGAAGACCGGCCTCACATGGGGTTGCTTCTGATGGCAGTTCAGTGCGGTTCCAAACCGTGTTGAACTGCAGTGATATCATCTTGACACTTGATGATATTCACTGTTGACTGGCACTGACCACCATAAACTATGAGATTTTCAAAATGTTTTAAATGCTGCCGTGTTGTCAACTTTTGCAAACCTTTGAACAATGTTTAATACAACCTCATTACAGCCTGTTCGCACCATGTTTTCACGTTGCGTTGAACCGCCTTAAAAACTGCCCCAACGTAAGGCTGTTTTGCTACACAGCTGTCATATTTTGGCAGAGCAGAGTGGTTTAAGCCAACACTGAACCACCGTCAGATCAGCCCCCGTGTGAAGCCCATTTAAATGTTTAATTCTAGGTACGCCAACATATAGAAAACACTAATAGTGCAGTCTTTTTAGCTTGGCCGTACACACAGCAGCAAGTTTTTGTGGCCTGAAAAATGAGCAAACAAGTTTGGCGTAAGTAGCCCTAAATGCTGGTCGAAAGTCGAAAGTCTGACTGTATTCAGGAATTAACAGGAAGTGCTACTCCCTGTACAGTGGCAGCTACAAATATCCTGTGCTTTGCTACAGAAACATCAAAGTCTTTTTGTTTCTGAGACTCATGTTGATGAAGGCATTCAATAACAACAAAAAACTAATGCTTTCTAAAGGGGAAAAACTTGTGTCCCAACATTGAGCACTAGTGAACAAATAATGACAGGAGATAGAGAGTAGATCAATATGTTTTAATATGATATCAGTGCAGAGATACAACTTTTCACTGGGTAATAATAATAATAATAATAACAATAATAATAATAACAATAATAAGACATTTAAAGAAACAGAATTGCTTGGTGTGACTAATAAGTCTAAACTTTTATGGAGAAAATACAATATAGTAGAGGGAAAACTGATTACTACATTTACTTTGGCATTAGTCTCTGTAGCAAAAAGTCCTGTTTATTTTTGTTAAATGGTTAATAATTTTGTGCACACTTTCAAGTGCAGTTTACCCACAACACACTTTGGATGTTATGTATGAAATGTGTAACACACAAAAAGAGGTGGGAAAAACAGCTGACCAAATACATCACAGAGCCATGACCAATTTGGTGTGTGGTTTGTCCACCTCAGCTGTAAATTAGTGCCATGCATTTTTTGTCATAGCAGTGGAGACAATGTTGTCAGGTGACTTCTCAACATATTCTTCTCTAAGATATTCATTAATGAAGGGTATTTAATAATGCAACAACATTTCAGAATTTTAATGATAGCATAATTTAGTAAAACTATGCACTATAATACTGTTTACCTCTTGGGATGAAGTGTGAGTAATCCATATTAGCAAAAACAAGGCTGTTCCTTTCCTCATCACTGAGATGGTACTCTCAAGAGCACACCTTTCACATCAAAGGTATATGTAGAGAACTATTAGCTTTACTGTAAAAACTCATTCATTCATTCATTTTCTGAACCACTTATTCCTAATTAGGGTTGTGGAGAGGCTGGAGCCCATCTCAGCCGACTCTGGGCGAGGGCAGAGTTCACCCTGGACAGCTCACCAGGCCATCGCAGGGCAGAAACAGGCTGACGGCTATGCAGCCTACTCTTTACGAAAATCAGCAATGGTTCTTTTACATGCCTCTCACCACAGACAGTGAGA